>JAJIBD010013263.1:0-32521 GCA_021461705.1 Cryptotis parvus | reverse complement strand
TTTGGGCCACACCCAGCAATGTTCAGAGGTTACTCCTGCCTCTGAGCAGAGGAATTACTATTGGCGCTACTTGGGGGACCTCTAGGATGTCAGAGATGGAAACTGGGTCAGCTGTGTGCAAAGCAAATGCCCTACCAGCTGTACTATTGTTCCAGTCCCTAGGTGTTATGGGGAGTTGGTGTTTAATAGGGAAAATTGGAGATAGGCTCAGCTTTGTAGAATAGAACATAATAATATGAAAGTACTCACTGAGGTACTTACAAGTAGTTAGGATAGGGGTTGGAGCAATAGTACAGTGAGGAGGGTTTTTGCCTAGCATGCGGCCCACTTGGGTCTGAAGAGTAAAGTACCTAGGCCTTAAGGTACTAAGTCAGAGAACACAAGTGTTACTGTATTTTGCAGCTTTGGTAATTGAGACCTCTGGACCCTTTCTTTTCACAACAGCCATTACTCCATGGCACTTGTTTGTGCTGGGGTTAGATCCTGTAAACCAAGAGATGGCACAGCAGGTAGGCATTGCCTTGTGTACAGCCAACCCAGGTTCCATCTCTGCCATCCTACAGAGTCAGTCAGGAGTGATACCTAAGAGCAGAACAGAAAGTAAGCTCTGAGCAGGGCGGATGTGGCCCAAACATCCGTACCACAATCCTCACACACACATACACAAAAAAAATTGAACTAGACAGGGGCCGGAGCGATAGTCCAGCGGGTAGGGCATTTGCCTTGCATGCGGCCCAGCCCATGCCAGCCCGGTTGGTTCCCGGGATCCCATATGGTTCCCGAGCACCGCCAGGAGTAATTCCTGAGTGCAGAGCCAAGAGAAACTGGGGCGGAGCGATAGCCCAGCGGGTAGGGCGTTTGCCTTGCACGTGGCCGCCTGTGCTGGCCCGGGTTCGATCCCTGGCATCCCATATGCCTCCCGAGCCAGGAGAAACCCCTGTGCATTGCCGGGTGTGACCCAAAAAAAAAAAAAAAATTGACCTAGACAATAGATCCACACTACTGGGGGAAGATTGGAGACTAGCTCCAAGACCCAGTCCCAGGTACCAATGTGGACACCAGATTCAATTTGTATATTGCAAATAGAGACTGAGATTCATGTCTTTCATTTTGACCCATCAGCAGGATGCGTGTTACAGCTAGGTAATAAACCACTGTGGCGCCTTTGATTTTAGGCATTTATTTTTAAATCTGGTGATGCTCAGCCCCACCTGGCACTGTGCTCAGGCATGAATCCAGACGACGCTTAGGGGACCATGCGGGATACCGGAAATCAGATCCAAACCCGGGTCGGCAAGTGCGAGGCAAATGCCCCACCCGCTGTACTACCACTCAGGCACCACCCTGGGCCCCTTTTGCAGCCTCGGTTTTCCCTACTGCAAAATGGGAAGGCTCGTGCCTGTGGACTAGTGAGAAGTCAGTCACGGTAAGGATGGGAAAGGACAGTAGCGCTACGGAAATTAATTGATTCCTTCATGTACAGCCAGACATTACGAAGCGCCAGCGGGACTGTCCTCCGCGGACTCGCCGATCCCACACGCTCCTCCACACGGCCAGGAGCTGGAGGTGTCTCCCACCCGCTTCTTTCTGCCACGGAACTCCGGGCAGTGCCCGACTCAAAATGGCGCGCTCAGCCACAGCCGACAATGCGGCGGCGCGGACCGCGCGTGCCCCCTGACCTGCTGGCAGCGACGGAGGGGGAGCCGGGCGCCGCCATATTGGCTGTTGTCCTGCGAGGGGAGCGGCGGCGGTGGCGGCGCGAGGGCAGCGAGCGAGCGGCGCGAGCAGCAGCATGACTCGGAGGCGGGAGCAGGCCGAGCGGCGGCGCGGGCAGGCGCGAGCGGGCGCCGGGCCCCCAGAAGCCTCAAGCGCCCGAGCCGCCGCCGCCGCCGAGCCTGGAAGCGGGAGCCGGTGCGGGGGCCCCCGGAGGCGCCAGCGGAGCCCGAGCTCGACGGTCCGCGAGAAGAGGATGAGCCCAAGCTGGCGCTCGGCCCGCAGGTAGGCGCGAGCGAGGGTGGAGCGGGCTTGGGGCTGGACCATGCTGCCCTGCAAGCGTCTGGACCGTGCCGAGGCAGCCCCTTGGCTCCGGGACCCGGGCCGAGGCGGGAGCGAAAACGGAATCAGCCCCCTAAAACCTGGCCTGCCCCCGAGCTCAGGCTGCGGCTCGCTTCGCCCCGCCTCCGGCTGGATCGGACTAAGCACGCACACAGGCTCCGCGCTGCCCCGCACCTTCTCCGGGGACTCGACTCACCTGCCTCATCCCTCACCACCCCACCCACCTCCCGACCATCCCTGGGCGCTGGTCCGTGCCTGAAGCCTCTGGCTTCTCTCCCAGGGGGAGCGGCTCCACCCCGTCCCCTTAATTCTCTGCGGCCGCTGCCCCCTTATGCGTCTAGGTTCCCAGCCTGTGTCCTCCTGCTGCTGCCCAGCTAGCCTGTGTGCCCAGCATTCCTGGGTGACCACCCCGCCCAGCCTGGCCTTTCCGCTCCCCCTACCGCCCCCGATCATCCCCGCAGGGCCGAGCCCCCAGATGCGGGGCTAGACTGACATCTGAGCCAGAGAGGTTCCTTTTGCAGGAAAAAGAAAATTCTTTTTGCGAGGGTGAGGGGAAAAGGGGAGATGCCTGCGTGCGTCCAGAGCTGGGCTGGCGCGCTCCAAGCTGGCACTGTTGTATCTTAGTCTTGTGGCTGGCCCAGCCGCCTGCGGGCAGCTCGGCAGGGTCGGCTGCGGCCACGGGGGAGGCCGAGGCGTGGTGGAAAGCGCGCGGGGCGCTGCGGATAACTGCACCAGCTGCAGGTCACGCCGGGAGGCGGTGCCAGCTGGAAGGCTTCGAGTTGGCTTCCAGCGATGGTGCCTGAGTCTGGGGGCCTCGCTCGGAAAGCCTGCCCTGAACGCCTCTTGGCGCCAGGGGATTCTTCACGCCCACCCTCAGACTGCCCCGGGTTCCGCCTGGGTCGCGCCGCTGGTAGCACACACCCCCATTCTGGGCTGAGGACTGGGGAGGGGCTGTTCCCTAGGCTCACCGGCAGCCCTGCCAGGCCCCTGCTGCTCACCACCACGAGCCCAGAATACATTGACTGTTGGTGCACTCGTCCCCCGTGTCTCAGTACGGTGTGCCTGGGACCCCTCTCCGCAAAGCCACAGCCCTAGACTGGACTCTGCCTTCTCCAGGGCCTGACACAGCTCCCTTCTCTGCTGCCCTCCACGCAGTGGCAGTAACCGGAAGGGGGAGGTTGGGGCAGGGAAGAGCTAGCCCTCCCTCCCCACCACCGCCATCAGGGTCAGCAGCTGTGAGCTTTGGGGTTGTTTCTTCTTCCCATTCAGACTGAAGAGTCCTGGGGAGAAATGGTACAGTGGCTGAGGCCTTGCACACAGCGGGCCCAGGTCCCATTCCCAGCATCCACCACTGTAGGCTCCCCTAAACCAGCGCCAGGAATGATCCCTGAGCACAGAGCCAGGGGTCAGCCCTGAGCACCGCTGGGTGTGGGTGTGGTCCAAAGAGCAGAAGCAAAACAGATGACAGAAAGGGAGAGGGGGTGCCTGTCTCCGCCCCTGTGGGCTCATGGTTTCCAGAACTGCTGGAGGGTGATGGCCAAACTGTTGTATCCTCTGGGGGTGCGGGAGGACCCCTGGGCCTCAGCCTGGTCTGCAGGCAGGGGTAGTTCAGGGATCCTGGGCTTCAGCCTGGTTGCTGCCTCCCTGTTTCTGTTTCTTCACTGCTAACTCTGGACGTTCATGCACACCATAGCTTGTTTTCTGTTGTTCTGGAGCAACAGCTGGCTGTGTCCTCAGGGATCATCCCTGGTGGTGCTCAGGGATCGAACTCTGCCAGCTGCATGCAAGGCTAGTGGCGCCTCCCACTGTACCACTCTGGCCTCTAGACCTAGCTTCTTTTATTTGGGAGGGGGTGGGCATGGGCACACCTGGCTATGCTCAGGGGTTCCTCTGGCTCAGCACTCAGGAATTACACCTGGTGACACTTGGGGGTGATATGGGATGCTGGGAATTGAACCCACATTGGCCACATGCAAGGCAAGTGCCCTCCCCACTGCACTGCTCTGGCCCCTAGATCTGACATGAACTTGGGATGTAATCATGGGGTTGTTGTTGTTTTTCTTGGGGGGCATAGTCTCCCAAGCACTTCTCACGATGCCTGGAGGTCCCTCTTAGAGAATCACAGCTTTCCAGACTGATGGATCAGTGCAAGTGACCCTAGTGCTGGGGATGACCCCAAGACACCCCAGTGGGCGTCCAGGGCCTTCTCCCTGCAGTGCCTGGGTTTCCATGCAGTGCCAGGACTGAACTAGGGTCGGCTATATGCAAGATACGTGCCTCAAGCCCCATTCTGCCTCTCCAGCCCGAAACTCCTTTGTATATTGGGCAATACCCAGCTGAGCTCAGTGATTACTGCGGCTCGGCACTGAGGCATCACTAGTGGTCTTGCTCAGAGACCTACTGGGGTACCAGGGGTTAAACCCAGGCCCACCACATGCAAGGCATCCCTCTCCCTCTGGGCTATGATTCATGCCCCAAACGCTTTGTTTTTTGTTTGGGGGCCACACCCAGTGAGGCTTAGGGGTTTACTCCTGGCTCTGTGCTCAGAATTACTTCTGATGGGGCCAGAGGAACCTGTAGGATGCCAGGGATCGAACCCAGATCAGCTACATACAAGGCTCTCGTCCTTCCTGCTATATTCTTGCCCCAAACTCTTTTTGTTTTGTTTCGTTTTCTGTTTTATTTGATCCCAGCCGGAGATGCTAAGGGGCTTACTCCTGGCAGTGCTTGGGGAACCGTATGGGATGCAGGGGATTGAACCCAGGTTGATGGCATGCAAGGCAAACGCCCTCCCAGCTGTGCTAACACTCTGGCCCTGGTCTCAAACTCAAGTTGGTGTTAACTGCTACATGCATGCGGGTACCAGATGAGGCACTGGTGTATCCCCTTGGGCTGGTACTTGATGATTGGAGAGACTAAGGAGCATCGAACCCCAATTTCCAGGTGAATAAGGAGAAACTCAGACCCAGCGAGCATTTGCCCTAGAATTTCCAGGGCAAGTGTCAAGGAATTAAGACTTGTGACCTCAGTTGTTACACAGGGTAGAAAAAATGGCCAAATTGTCTGTAATGGCCAGAAGCAGACCTCATGAAAGAAGCCTAAGAGTTGGGCCCGAAGGGTAAGGGTCCTTCAGGACCCCACTTGCCTGGGCTGCCTCACACCATACAGGGCTCACCGATCTTGTGTGCAAAGAGTGGATGAGAAACTCAGGGTGCCCTGTTCCTCTCTGTAATCCTTGAGATTTGAGCAGAAAATGGAAAGACATAGGGCTGGAACAATGGTACAGTGGGTAAGCCTTGCACACAGCCAACCCGGTTCGATCCCTGGCATCCCATATGGTCCCTCGAGTGCCACCAGGAGTAATTCAGGAATGCAGGGCCAGGAGTAACCTCTGAGCACCACCGGTGTGACCAAAAAAGGAAAAAAACCGGAAAGACATAGAACAGTGAGGAAGGCGCTTGCCTTGCATGTGGTCCACTTGAGTTCAATCCTAACTCCCCCATAGGATCCTCATCCCTCCCCACCACTGGTGTGGTCTCTCTGAGCTCAGAGGCAGAAATAATCCCTGAGTATTGATGGGTGACCCCAAAATTAACAAAAGAGGGGCCAGAGCGATAGTACATAGCGGATAGGGCATTTGCCTTGCACGTGGTGGACCCGGTTCGATCCCCAGCTTCCCATATGGTCCCCTGAGCACCGCCAGGAGTAATTCCTGAGAGAAAAGCCAGGAGTAACCCCTGAGTGTTCCCAAGTGTGATCAAAAAAAAAAAAAAAAAAAAGCAGCAAAAAAAAATAAAAGGCCAGTGGGCAAAGGGCTCCATGGGCAGGAATTTAGGCTTTGCAGGCAGAATTCCTCTGGTTCCATGCTGGGATTGCACAGCTTCTGAGCACTGTGGCAGGAGTTCAGACACCACTGTGTGTGGCCTCACAACCTAAGGAGAAGATTTCGGCCCTAGAAACTGGCGGGGTTGGGGGGGCGCCTGCCTTGCGTGATGACCATCTGGGTTTGAACCCCAGCGCCCTGCAGGGTCTCCTGATCTCTGCCAGGCGTGATCCCTGATCAAGACTGAGGAGTAAGCCCTGAGCACCACCAGATGTGGCCCCACACCCCCAAAAAAATAAATAAAAAGAAAGAAAAAAGAAGTGAGGGGCCGGAGCAATAGCCCAGCGGGTAGGGCGTTTGCCTTGCAGGTGGCTGGCCCCTGCCGGCCGGGATCGATGCCCGGCATCCCATATGGTCCCCCGAGCACCCCGGTAATTCCTGAGTGCAGAGCCAGGAGTAACCCCTGAGTGTCGCCGGGTGTGACCCAAAAAAGAAAAAAAAAAAAGACAAGTGAGGTTTTCCTCACGGGGCCATGACCTATCCTCAGCTGCAAATCTCAGGCCACTCTCTGGCGCATAGGCCCTCCCCGATGGACTGTCACCTTGATCCAGCACACACAATGTCCAATGGTAACAAAGGAATGAATGAAGGGTCAGAGACCTAACCTGGAAGCAAGGGGCTGGGGGCAGAATCAGAGCCCTTACACTTGCTTCCAGGCACTGGGCTCTGAGGGAACTCCAGGGCCTGAGGCCCCTTAAGCCATGAGTAACCCTTGAGCATCACCAGGTGTGACCCCAAAAAGAAAAAAAAGGTGGGGTTGGAGCAATAGCACAGCAGGTAGAGGTTTGCCTTGCACGCGGCCGACCCGGGTTCAACCCCCAGCATCCCACACGGTCCCCTGAGCACTGCCAGGAGTAATTCCTGAGTGCCGGGCCAGGAGTAACCCCTGAGCATTGCTGGGTGTGATCCAAAAAAAACGGGGGATTGGTCATGGTAGTGTTCTCTGGCCCAAGGTCACAGATGTGATATGGGGGAGACGAGGTACAAGAAGTCCCTTATACCCTGAGCAAAGGCAAATACTATCCCAACCCTTTCCCCCCTGCAACCCCCGGGATGATCCCTTTGGGGCCTCCCAAATAGTGTTAGGGTATGTGTGGAGGAGCTGGGAGGGCCACATGGTCTCCTCCCAGCAGCTCTGGGCCAGATGTGCCGGACAGGTCAAGTCTGAGGACAGATACAGCCACCCGCGGGACCCAGGGGCCCAGGTGGTGCTGGGGTTCAGCTCAGGGCCTGGTGCCTGCCCTGCCCTGTTACTGCTGACTGGCCCCCTGCCCAAACCCAGGCCACACAAGCAGCCACTCTGGCTCCTATGCACTGTTTGTTTGGGGGCTGGGCTCATACACAGTGGTACTTGGGACTGACTCCTGGTGGGGCTCCAGGGAATTAAACGCAGGTTAGGCGGTGCAAGTCCAGTGCCTTCCAGCTCTCTGCCTTCCAGCTCTCTGTCTCTCCAGCCTGCACTCTTCACTGGGGCTTGTGTGGGGGGGGAGAAAGGAGCCTCCCAAGTGGAGCTCAGGAGACCACAGGCCTCCTCATGATTCTCAACCAAGTACCAGCAGTCGAGGGCGTGAGTCTGTGGAGCTGCTCAGACCCGAGGTGCGGGGGCCTTCACGACTCCACGGGGCCATGCTGGGGTGGGCGTGGGTCGGGTGGGAGGCAGTCGCCCCAACTGCTGCACTGCTATGCTCTCCTGCCCCTTGAGTCTTGTTCCAATTGTGTTTGTTTCTTTTGGTTTGGGGGAGGGGACGACACCCAGTGGATCTCAGGCCTTACTCCCATAACCCCTCGCGGTGGCGCTTTGAGGGGACCCTATGGGTGCCGGAGATTTAACATGAGTAGGCTTCATTCAAGGCGAGTATCCCACCACTGTCCTGTCTCTGCAGCCCTTAACCTTGCTCCTCTCCATCATCGCAAGCTGCCAAGGCAACCTGGAGCCTTTGGTCATTTATTCCCGAACCCCTGGGCCATCGGGGACACAGAAATGACCAGATCCTTCTCCACCACCCTCGCCCCTCATCCCATGCACCAGGACTTGGTGGTCCAGAGAGCTTGGCTAGAGCCGGTGTAGGAAGGTTGAAGGTTCAGACCCTGGGTCATGGGGTTCACATGGGATTGGACCGGCTTATTTGTTTTTTTTTTTCTTTTTTGGGGTCATACCCAGAGATGCTCAGGGGTTACTCCTGGCTCTGCACTCCTAAATTACTCCTAGTGGTGCTTGGGGCACCATACGGGATACTGGGGATCGAACCTGGGTTGGCCGCATTCAAAGCAAGACCCTCCCCACTGTACTGTTGCTCTGGCCTCTTATTTATTTATTTGAGGAGTGTGGAGGGCGCTGTACTCATCCCAATCTCCCTGCGAACCTTCTTGGTGCTAAGGCTAGTGGAGAGATCACAGAGAAGTTCTAGAGAGCACAGTGGGGGTTCTCCAGGACACAGGTGGGGAGGCTCTCCGGGAAACAGGCAGGGGTCGCTCCAGGACACAGGTGTGGGCTCCACGCTGAGTACCGCTTATCAGGCACAGAGCCCCTGAGCCCCGCTGTTCATGGCCTTGTGCCCCATCTGGGAGGAACCCCCTAGCATAACTGTGTTTGACGCTGTAAACAAGGGACAGAAAGGGCTGAGGGGGCAGGGTGGGGGGTTCTGGGAAAGTCCCATATAAGATCAAAAACAAATGAAAAAGGGCTTCAGGGCCAGAGATAAGCTTGGAGGGCGCTCGCTTTGCATGCAGTTGACCTGGCTATAATCCCCAAGACCCCATAGTGTCTCCTGAGCCCCACCAGGAGTGATCCCTGAGTGCAGAGCCGGGGGAACCCTGAGCAAAGGCAAGAGCTTGCTGTGCTGCCCCTCTGCTCCCTGCTTCCATTCTGCTGGTAAGTGGAGGCTTGCCTTCCCCAAGCCCCCAGAATGCAGGCAAGAGTCGAGAGCAGCGCAGTGTGAGCACTAAAGGCGTTGTGGTCAGATGTGCAGGACCCGAGGAGGAGAATCTGATTTGCACCCTGGAGAGACCTGGTGTTGGGCACTCCAGGCAATGCTCAGGGCTGTTCCTGGCTCTGCACTCAAATCATTCCTAGCAGGGCTCAGGGAACCATATGGGAATCGAACCCAGTCTGCCGCATGCAAGGCAGAAACCCTCCCCACTGGACTATCGCTGTCTCTGTGCTTCCTTTCTTTCGGGGCCACACCAAAAAAGAAGTAGTCAGGGCTGACTCCTAACTCTGCTTTCAGGGACCACTTCTGGCAGGGCTTTAGGGACCCTATGGGGTGCCGGGATCAAAGCCAGGTGAGCTGTGTGCAAGACACAAGCCCCTCCCCACTGCACTGTGTCTCCGACCCAGGGCCTCCTTCCCCTCTGTCCACCCTCGCCACCCCCAATGCCAAAGGAATTAGGCCTCAGGAATCGGCTTTGAAAAGAAGGGGCAAGACCAGGCCCCACAGGGAGAGGCTGCAGGGCCCAGGGCAGCCTGTGTGTGGGGCTTCTCGGCAGCGTGGCTGGGCGCGCGTCTCACTCAGCGAGTTTCCCTGTCGTTTCTTCCAGGGCTGAAGAGGAAAGACAGTAACGGGTTTTGAGCTCCTCCTTACTCTGTGCCAGGCCCCGGCCAGGTACTTCCCCAGAATTTCTTGCTTCCCTCCTCCCAGCCACAGGGGGCTTAGGGCCGGAGCCCTCTGTTTCCTCACAGAGGAACTAACCAGGCCCAGGCCGAGTGCAGCTGACCCGAACTGGACGTCAAACTTGCGACTCTCTAGGCCCCCTGGGTTCGCTTTTACCCAGGAGGTTCTTGTGGGACTGGGGGGAGAGGGGCCACGTCGAACTTGCCAGGAAGCAGGTGCTGGTCTGCGGAGCCAGTGACACGGTCTCATTCTCGCCTCCACCTAGACACACCAGAAGACAGGTCCCTCCTACAACGGCCATGGCTGGCATCTGAGTTGGGGCTAGGAAATCACTTACACAGCCCCCCACCCCCACCCAGAAGTTGGTCGCCAGCATGGAGCAGTGCTGGGAAAGGGGGCTGGCGGGGGCTGGCCCGGCTGTGTTCCACGTTCGGCCCTTGCTGGGAGCTGCCACAGCCCCCCTCTACTTCCCAGCACAGGCTCACGGACCCCTTCCTGTCTCCCTTCTACCAGGGCCTTTGGGCTGCATCACAGGCTCAGTCTAGGGCCCTGCGTGGACATGTGCCACCACAAGAACTGCCCCGCTGAGCCCAGTCCAGCTGGAGCCTCTTGGAAGCAGGCAAAGGAAAGCCGTCGGTGCGGGGTTTGAGAGGCCAATGGTTCTAGAGGTGCCGGTCCTAGAGTGTCTCAGGCAGCAGCAGGGGCCCAGGTTAGAGGGTCAGGACTGGAGAGACCAGAGAAATGAGACCTTGGGTGAGGAGCAGGGCTATCCCCCACACCAGGCGGGTGAGAGGCTTTAGGGGAGAGGCAGGGCGCCTGGGGTGATAGCACAGCAGGGAGGGGGCTTGCCTTGCATGTGGCCAAGCTGGGTTTGATCCTCTGCATCCCATAGAGTACCCTAGACCCCACCAGGAGTAACCCCTGAACATTGCAAGTTGTGACCCCAAAACTGAAAGAAAAAAAAGGGGAGGAAGAATCAGGAATCAGTGATCTGCAGCATCACTGTATAGAGCCGCCTGCAGCACCTGGGAGTGGGGGTCCCCACGCTGCATTGAGCCCCAGCTTGGGGCCATGGCAACAACTTGATCTGACATTTCTGGCTGCCATGCTTTGGGTTCTGTTGCGGGTGATGCAGAGAAGTGGGGTGGAGTTTGATGGCCTCCGGGGTGTCCTCAAACAGAGCGCCCTCTCGGGACTCGGGATTCCTGGAAGAACGGGCTGGTTTGGACAGGGGTGCATGGGAAGACTGGGGAGGAGGGCAGCAACTCTGCCCTGCCCCCTTCTCACCTGTGAGCACCGTTGTGCAGAGGTTCCCATCGCTATGGCCTTGGGAATAGCTGCAAAGACCTGAGCACAGGCGTGGCATGTGGGAGCCCCAGGTGTGATTCCCAGCAGCACGCAGGGCAGTGCTCCCCAAACTGAAAGTGAAGTTAAACCACGCTTATTAAATAGCATGCTCTTGCAGGTAGGACACCCATAAACTATTTGCCAAAGAGGTAGGCCCAGGGCCCTGTGCTTTCTTCACACTGACCGTATATGAGTGTCTGTCATTTCATTGTTTCTGTTGATAATTGCCAAGTAACTAGAGGGAACATTTTCCAGAGCCGCTCACGCCCTCGAGCACTCGGACATCAAAGGTGTCTGTGTCACCATTTTGAATTTTACTTTCATTTATAGTTTTGATTTGTGAGCCATGCCAGTGATGCTTGGGGCTTATTCCTGGCTATATGCTTAGGAATCTCTCCTGGCAGTGTTCGGGAGACCATATGGGATGCCGGGAGAGAACCTAGGTGGGCCACATGCATAACAAATACCCTCCCCACTGTGCTGTCTCTTGGCTCCCAAAGATAACCATTTGTGAGTGTCACCCCTTAATGTCATGTGAGAAACTTTCATATTGGGGATAGAGGGGGTGGTCTTGCAGCTTCCCTTGGTGGTTATCCCGCCCATCTGCTTACACAGAGTGCTAGAGTTTGATCATGGGCTCAGATAAAAAGTCCTTTGCTCCAAGGAAGGGGCTCATTGTGTCCCTTTTTGGAAACAGTGTTTGCCAGTCCATAGGTCCAGATAGCCATAAAGGTAAAAGTGGAGGGGCCAGAGAGATAGTCCAGCAGGTAGGGCATTTGCCTTGCATGCAGCCGACCCGGGTTCGATCCTCGGCACCCCATATGGTCCCCCTGAGCACTGCCAGGAATAATTCCTGAGTGCAGAGCCAGGAGTAACCCCCTGAGCACTGCCAGGTATGACCCCCAAAAAGCCAAAAAAAAATAAATAAAAAATGGGGTTCACTGCTCTGCTTGAATCGCAGTTCCCCTTTTTAGTGGGGGAGGGTCCAAGGAGGATTCAGTTGTCCAGGGAGGATTCCTGGAATAGCTTTGGACTTGGCCAGGTGTTTTTGGTTGTTTTGAGGGGGAGGTGGGGGCAGAGATTTGAATGGGAAGTGTTGCTGTGCCCGCCCCCCAGGACGGGAGGGTTGCCCGGGATCCTAGCTAACTTGGGAAGATGCAGCTCACATGCCCCGACTCTCTTGAGGCTCTGTTCTGCCCTGAGTGCAGCCAAATTAATCTAGAGCAAGCTCCCCCACCGGCTCCTGCAAAAGGATCAATATCACTTGGCTGGAATGGAGATATTCCAGAGGGGGACGATCCGTCCTCTCTAGGAGTGATCCCTGAACACTGCTGTGTGTAGCCTGAAAATAAAACCAAAGAACGGTCTGGTTAAAACTCTTGGGTCTCTGCATCAAGACAGGTGCTGACCATCAGGTATGGTGAGGGTGAAAGAAAGGATGTCATCGTCATCCTGGATCCAGAGACCATACGGGAGGATGCTGGCTGTGCACACAGCCAACCGGGTTGGCGCCCCCGCATCCCACATGGCCCTGAGTGCAGAGCCAGGAGTAAGCCTTGAGCACTGCTGGTTGTGACCCCAAAACAAATTAATGGAAAATAACACGGGGCCTTTCCTTCCTTTTCTCTACATTCCCAGCCTTTGCTGGGAAATCTGAGAGAAGCAAGCCTTCGGTGCAGGGAACCCGCCTCAGCCTCTGAGAGGAAGAAGAGGGTGTTTCCTCAGCTGGGCCCTCCAGAGTGTTTCCTTCCTTCCTGGGATTCTGCTCCAGGTGCTCAAGAATAACTCCTGGAGGGGCTGGAGCAATAGCCCAGCGGGTAGGGCGTTTGCCTTGCACGCAGCCGACCTGTGCCGTTACCGGTTTGATCCCGGCATCCCATATGGTCCCCTGAGCAATGCCGGGTGTGACCCAAAAAGCAAAAAAAAAAAAAAAAAAGAATAACACCTGGAGAGGCAGGTCTGAGAGAGCTCAGTGACTTCAGGGCCACAGGGCTTTGTAGGCCAGCAATTTGGGGACAAGCTGGAGGTTGCAATCAAAAGGAATTCAGCGATCCGACAGCATGGAGGGCGTTTTCCTTGCACACAGCCAACCCAGGTACCCATCACCGCATATGTCCCCCAGCTGGCCAGGAATGATCCCCTGAGTGGAGAGCCAGAAGTAAGCTCTAAGGACTGCTGAGTGTGGCCCAAAGCCAGAGAGAGAGAGAGAGAGAGAGAGAGAGAGAGAGAGAGAGAGAGAGAGAGAGAGAGAGAGAGAGAGAGAGAGAGAGAGAGAGAGAGAGAGAGAGAGAGAGAGAGAGAGAGAGAGAGAGAGAGAGAGAAGAGAGAAAAGAAAGAGGAGAAAGTGCAAGCCCTCTGGGTCTCCTAGGCTGCTCTGGAAGCCTCTCCCCAGAGAGAAATCTAATGAAGTCTGGCACTGGAGACACACTCCAACAGGCAGGCCTCTTGCCTTGCACACAGCTGACTCGGATTCAGTTCCCAGAACCTCATAGAGTTCCTTGAGCCCCACGAGGAGTGATCCCTGAGTGCAGAGCCAGAAGGGAAGCCCTCAGCACTACCAGGTGCGGCCCCAGAACCGAAATAAAAGCTGAAGGATGGGAGAAGTGAACACGCTGGGTGTGACTCGCCACCCCCCCCACCCCCAAGCCAGAAATGTCCAGAGAAAAGCTGACACTTGTGGGCGTGGTCCTCAGCATCGTGTGGGCTCCGGCGCCATCGTGGTAGTGCAGTGGGGAGGGCACTGTCTTTCATGCACCTCACTCAGATTCAGTGGTTCCTTGAGCCCCACCAGGCGTGATCCCTGATGACTGTGGGGTGTGGTCCAGAAACAAGAATAAAGAGAGTGGACCTTTCATTTGTTTGGAAAAAAGGACTCAGCATCCCAGTTTCAGACTGACAGAGAAGCTCATTCACAGCTTGGGTCTTGTTTGGGGCCACAGCTCGCGGTGCCTTGGGCACACTCATGCTCTGGGCTCAGGGGACCCCTGGGATGCCGGGGATTGAACCAGGATCAGCCGCGTGCTAGGCAAGTGCCCTTGCCTGCTTCAGTATGTCCCCAGTGTGGGTGTAGAACAGCAGCCAGAAGACCACGCAAGCCCCTTGCCAGCCTTCTCGCTCAGGGCTGGTACCTGGAGTACAGCTAAACCGTGGGGCAGCTTAGCTCTCAGCAACCATCCTGTCACCCCTGCTTCCCTGGCAGTGCTGCTCCTTCCTTTGCCTGGAGATCCAGCAAGTCCTGCCCAAAGCCCTTCCTGCCATGTTCATTTATCATGAGGCTCGTGAGCTCTGGGGAGAGGCACCTGGTTTCCATAGGGGGCAGTGAGGGAAGGTTTGCATCACAGTCCCCAGGAGCACCATCTTCCACACAGGAGGTGCAGAGCAGGGGCAGGGGTGCTGGCCCCTCTTTTGTGGAGACACAGTGTCTCACTCCCACCACGTGGCCCCAGGGCCACTTCACAAAAATCAATTGATTGATTTGCCCAGCTGAGGCCAGTGTCTATGCAGTACTGTGCGGCTGCCAGCAAGTGGCAGATCTGAAACTTCCCTGGTGCACTTGTACTCCATTCTCTGGAAGGGACAAAAGATCTGCTAGGGCAGCCAGAGCGACAGCAGAGCAGTAGGGCATTTTCCTTGCACACAGCCCACCCAGATTTGATCCCTGACATCCCATATTGTCCCCAGAGCGCCGCCAAGGATAATTACTGAGCATCGCCAGGTGTGACCAAAAAATCTGCTAGGTCGGGGCCTTAGCGATAGCCCAGCGGGTGGGGCGCGTTGCCTTGCATGCGGCCGACCCATGCTGGCCCGGTTTGATCCCCGGCATCCCATATGGTCCCCCGAGCACTGCCAGGAGTAATTCTTGAGTGCAGAGCCAGGAGAAACCCTGAGCATTGCGGGTATGACTCAAAAAGAAAAAAAAAATCTGCTAGGACCGAAGCATAGCATATCCGGGAGGGTGTTTGCCCTGAGTGAGCCCAACCTGGATTTGGGTTTGATCCCCAGCATCCCATAGGGTCCCCAAGCACTAAACAGGAGTATCACTGGCTGCTGCTTGCTTTGACTGGAAAAGCAGCATCATTTAGTGGGGTGTGATCAGTTCAAGAATAAGCTAAAGAAAGCCCCAAAACTGGGCAGGAGAGATGGGACAGCAGGGAGGGCATCTGCCTTGCATGAGGCTGACCAGGTTCAATCCCCAATATTCCATCCCCTGAGCATCACTGGTTGTGGTTTCATACCCCTCCGCCCCCTCCCCAAAAAAAAAAAAACTGAGTTAAGGCACTTGTCTTGTATGCAGCCGACCTGGGTTCGGCACCCATGTTGTCCCCGAGCCCTTCAGGAGGCGATCACTGAGTGCACAGCCAGGAGTCAGCCTGGGAACTGCCAGGTGAGGCCCTGTGCTTTTTTAAGCACAGAAAGAGCTGTAACCCAAGTTCTGAGCTTTGGCCCTGCATGTGACACCCTCCCCCGGGCCCCAATACTGCCCTGAGCACCATCAGGAGTGAGCCCTGAGCACACACACACAAGCACAGAGCAGGGTGTACACAGCGCAGTCCAGCATATGCCAGGTTTCAGCTGGACCTTTCACACCTCAGCTAACTGGGGTTTCCAGGAGAGGATCCCCAGTGGTCAAGCTGTAAGGGAGGAGGAGACCAAGGTTGTTGGGGTAATGAGGAATGGCTATGGCCGTGCCGAGGGGGCATTCACACTCCAGCAGGAAAAAACATCTTCAGTTTAGTCCATGTGATAGAAGTTTGTGTCAGTGTTTTTTTGTTTTTGTTTGCTTTTACCTACTCCTGGCCGGGAATTTGAGCGGGATTGGGGCCGCCCTAGCTGCATGCAAGGCAGGTGCTTCTGCTGTGTCGTATCTTTGGTACTTGGGCCACAGTTGACTGCTCAGGGTAACTCTTGGCTATGTGCTCCAGTGTCACTTCTGGCAGGGCTCAGGAGACCCTAGGGATGTCAAGGCTCAAACTCTAGGTCTGCTGCGTATAGGGTAAGCACCTTTCCTGCTGTGCTATTGCTCAGCCCCTTAGCCCTGATTTGACCCCCTCCCTCTGTTCCTGCTTGGTACAGATGGGGGGGGTGATGTCGTGGTACACATTGCTGGGTGCTTGGTACAGATGGGGGGTGATGTCGTGTACACATTGCTGGGTGCTTGGTACAGATGGGGGGTGATGTCGTGTACACATTGCTGGGTGCTTGGTACAGATGGGGGTGATGTCGTGGTACACATTGCTGGGTGCTTGGTACAGATGGGGGGGGGGTGATGTCGTGTACACATTGCTGGGTGCTTGGTACAGATGGGGGTGATGTCGTGTACACATTGCTGGGTGCTTAGTACAGATGGGGGGTGATGTCGTGTACACATTGCTGGGTGCTTGGTACAGATGGGGGTGATGTCGTGTACACATTGCTGGGTGCTTGGTACAGATGGGGGGTGATGTCGTGTACACATTGCTGGGTGCTTGGTACAGATGGGGGTGATGTTGTGTACACATTGCTGGGTGCTTGGTCACGTCCCGCTCACAGCCAACCTAAGAATTAGTATTCTGACCCCGTGGTAGATGGCGAAGGAAAACTTGGCCCGGGATCAAGATAGCATGTAAGAACTTAGCCCTTGACCAAGTTCCTCTCCTCTCCATTCCCTATTTTGCAAAAAGCTTTTTTAAAAAAGAGCGGGTGGGGAGGGGGATCTATTTTTGAAAAGCGGGTAACATCATCGAGGTCGAGGCCACTTACTTGGGGGCTATAGGGAGACCCTCCGACAAGGATCTGTGCTGACTCAGGAAACCAGTTCCTCTCCCGTGGCCTCGGTGGGACCCACACAGCTGTGCCTATGGCACCCACTGGCTGTAGGATTCAGGGATGCCCAGGACAAGGAGGACACTTGCCCTGTCTGCAGCCCGCCTGACTCGGGCCCAGCCTCTTGCAAGCTCAGCATTGCTCCCTTAGAGCCAGGAGTAAGCCTGGAGTCCCGCAGAGTGTGGCCCCAAAAAGCGAAAGATTTGAGAGGTGGGACACAAGGTTCTGAGCGCCCTTTGCACCTAAACTTGGGGTCTACCTCCTTGCATGACTGCCCACCTCTATCACTACCTTTTTTTTTTTGTGGGGAGGGTCACACCCAGAGATGCTCAGGGGTTTCTCCTGGCTCTGCACTCAGGAATTACTCCTGGTGGTGCTCAGGGGACCATATGGGATGCCGGGATTGAACCCAGGCCTGCATGGGCCGGCCACGTGCAAAGCAAGCGCCCTACCCGCTGGGCTATCGCTCTGGCCCTCTATCACTACCTTCTAATCAGGTGATTGAACTTCTCTGAACTTTTTTTTTTTTTGTGTGTGGGGGGCCAGAGTACAGAGGGTAGGGTGTTTGCTTTGCATGTGGCCAACCCAGGTTCAGTCCCCAGCATCCTATATGGTACCCCAAGCATTGCCGGATGTGACCCAAAAAAGACCAAAAAAAAAGGTTTCTTGTGCCGAAACCAGGGGTGAGGTCAGGAAAGGAGCCCAGTTATTGTGAGACTGGAGTCACTGTCCTCTCCCCCCTCCATCAGCCAGGAAGCACCTATAGGAGACATGAGGCCAGCAGCATCGTGGGTACCCCAGACACACACTGCCTAGCGGAGCCTCCCGCAAGGAAACCCCTTCAGGAACCCCTTCTTCTTTTTTTTTTTTTTTTTTTTGCTTTTTGGGTCACACCCGCGATGCTCAAGGGTTACTCCTGGCTCTGCACTCAGGAATTACTCCTGGCAGTGCTCGGGGACCATATGGGATGCCGGGGATCGAACCCAGGCCGACACAGGCCGGCCACGTGCAAGGCAAACGCCCTACCCGCTGGGCTATCACTCCGCCCCAGGAACCCCTTCTTCTATCCCCCATCTCTGTCACGCAGGTTCCTGGCCCCGCGCACAGGCGTGCTGTTTGCTCTGCCACCGTCTTGTGGCGCGGCTGGGAGAACCCCACCCAAAACGGGCTGGTGCTGCGTGGGGAGAAGGTGCCCTCCGATCTCATGCCCAAGCTGGTCAGGGAACCTCCTGGGCGAGATGCCACTGTGGGTGTGCCCGAGCTGCCGCCGGGTCATGGAGGAGGAGGAGAAGCAGACAGGCGGCGAACATGCGCTGGCGGTAGGTGCCCACTGCAGACCGTGGGCGAGGGTACCCCCTGGCCCTTCCTCTCGGGTAACCGTCATTGCACAGGGTGCTCTGGGGATAGCTACAAGGTACTGGCAGCAGAACGTTCGGATTCAGCTTGAGCCTGCGTGTACCAACCCCAGCCCCACTGCCAGGCAGCTGGGGCCCTCCCCCAAGTCTTTCCACCCATCTCCATTCACTTCTCCCAGAACCCCTCAGCTGCCCGGGAACCCTCGCCCCCAAGTGGTAATGGTGCAGCTGGTGCAGCTGCTGTATCTCCTCCATGTCCGCCCTTGGCCGTGACCTTCCAGATCTCCCTGTCCCACACGTCCTGCAAGTCGCAGTCCTGTGGCGGCGACTCCCACTCGTCGTCGTCGTCATCCTCGTCCTCTTCGTCCTCGTCTTCATCCTCATCCTCCTCGTCCTCTTCCTGTCACGGGAACTCTGGGGACTGGGACCCCAGCTCCTTCCTGTCAGCACACAAGCTCTCAGGCCTCTGGAACTCCCCGCACCCCAGGCGGCGTGGCACCGGCACATCTCTCGGGAGCCCACCCCCAGCCCGGTGAGTCCCCACCCCACCCCCGGCATCTGTGTTCCCCTAGGTAGATCCGTTGTCCATTGGGAGAACGATGGCAGAGTTTCTCTGAGAGGGAGTCCCCAGCCGCCCTCAGAAGAAAAATGACCTCCGGGCCTTGACTTCGATTCAGTAACACCTGCCACGTTCGCCCACCCTCCAGTGGCCACGGTGTTCTGGGGTGCCTTTTTCCCACTAAAGGTACAGCTGCCCAGGTGCGGCGCCGCTGTCCGGGCGACCCGCCTCCTGGGAGGTGGACACCGCAGACTGGCGGTGATTGGCCAGTTGTGCTGGTCCACGCTGCCGCTCCAGCCTGCCTTTCTCGAGTGCCCCCGAGATTAGAGAGATGATTGGCTAATCATGCTGGCACACTTTGTCACTTGGACCCACCCTGCAGGGATGCTCCTCCCCGAGGTGCAGTGAAATCTCGGGCACTCGGAGGCAGCTGCGCTGGAGCAGCCGAGCCACGCCCCGCAGGTGCTACTCCCGGTTTAGCAGCCCACCCGGTTCTCGAAAGTGTATGAGCCAGAGCGTTTTCTCACATAGATCCAGCAGGCCCGTAGTGCTCTGAGGTGGGGTGCGGACCACCCCCGGGGCCCGCTGCACTGACCCTCTCTCTCCCCCACCGGCCCGCAGGTGAGGGGCCCCCCTCGCGGAGCATCACCACCGGAGCTCAGACCTCACTGCTCCGCCCAACAGCCCCACCTGCCACCAGCCCCGCCTGCGTCGCTCATCCCACCGCACCCTGGCGCCTTGGCCCCCACCACACTCCTACCTGCTGCCCGCCGCCCGGCACCGCCTTTCCCTGCCCTTGCCTCTGAGTGCCCTGTTGTTGCTGCCGCTTGCCGTGCCGCCCGGCCGCCACATCCCGCGGGGCCTTGCCAGAACCCCCACCTAACCTCCACCAGCATGCCGCTCCTGAAGATGCCTCCACCCTTTTCGGGTGCACTCACCCCTGCAGCGGGCACTGCAGCGGGGCTCTCCTGCCACCCCCGGCCTCCCAGCAGCTTCCTGCCACTCACAGGTAAGGTGCCAACAAGACTGGCCACGCAGTGTGACCTCGGAACCCTGAACCCTTCTGGGCTTACTAGGTGCTCCCACACTCCCCCCCACCCTTCTCTGTGTTCTCACAGCAGTGTTTTTTCATGATCGCCCATGATTAAGGGAATTCCAGGTACCAGGAATTCACAATTTACAAATCGCAATTTACAAATGTAGGAACAAGGGCAGGAGCCATAGTGTTATGGGATAGGCACTTGCATGCCACAGAGGCCAGCCTGGATTCCAGCACCCGCTAGGGTCCCCTGAAGTACCCATGCATCACCAGGAGTGAGCTGAGTGTTGCGGATATGATCCCAAACACCGCCCTGCCCCCCCCACACACATACATACACAAACACCGCCCTCCCCACACCCGTACACAAAGTACAGATGGGGGATGATCCCAAACACCACCTTCTCCACACACATAACAAACACCGCCCTCTCCCACACACATACACAAACACTGCCCTCTTCCCCCCCACACACACAAAGTACAAATGGGGGATGCTTTCTGCAAACTCAAGAAAACTTTCTCAGGCCAGGAGATAGTACAGAAGTTAGGACATGCACCTGGCAGGTGGCCAGCCCAGGTTCTATTCCTAGCACCACGTGGCTGTGCTACCCCTCATCCCCAGAGGCCCCAAGCAGAGTTGAGGGGGACCCAGGTGTCCCCCAACACTGCAGGACCCGAGTTACATCGCATGTTCCCAAGAATCACTGGTAGCCCCCCGCCCCCCACCTAAGTAACCACTTGGGAGGCATCCCCACCCCCTCCAAAAAAAGAAGAGGAAAAAAAAATCAAAGATAGGCCAGAGCGATAATCCAGCAGGGAGGGCATTTGTTTTGCATGTGACCAATATAGGTTCAATCCCGAATCCCATATGGTCCGCCAAGCACTGCCAGGAGTAATTCCTGAGTGCAGAGCCAGGTGTAACCCCTGAGCATCCCTGGGTGTGAACCGCCCCTGCAAAAAAAAAAAGAAAGGTAATGCTCTCTCTTGGCAGTGAGCTTTCTCCCCTGAGGGTTCTGTGTCTAAATAACATAATTAGGCATGTGGGGAGATAGATAGCTCAGGGAGCTAGAGGCCCAGGTCTAATCCCCTAAATCAAAGGGTCCCCAGCACTGAGCTGGGAGTCACTTCCCACCTCCCCCTAAAAAACCCCAAAACTTAATGAGGTCCCTGTTTATACATGATCTGGTGGACTTGTTTCTTAGTATATGTGAGATTCAGTTAAAATTAAAAACTCAGTTAAAATTCTCCCAAGTGGGGAGGGTCAGAGAGAAAGTATGGGGCCAGAATGATAGTACAGTGGGGAGGAAGGGCATTTGCCTTATACACAACTGACCCTGGTTCGATCCCCAGCTTCCCATATGATCCCCGAGCACCACCAGGAGTAATCCCTGAGTGCAGAACCAGGACTAACTCCTGAGCATTGCTGGGTGTGACCCAGAAAGCCAAAAAAAAAAAAGTACATCAGGTAAGGCCAACACCCAACCTGGGTTCAATCCCGACAGCCCATGTAGTTGTAGTTTCCCCCGCCAGCCCCGCCAGATGTGATCCCTGAGCACCACCGGGTATGGCCCCCATAAAAGGAATAACTACTTCCAAGGGGGCAGAGAGGTACAGCAGAGCTTACCTTTCAAGTAGCTGATCCAAGTTTGATCCCTGGCATACACACACACAGGATTCCCCAAGTACTGCCAGGAATGACCCCTCAGCACAGAATTAGGAGGAGCCCTAATTGTGTACCGAAAATACAACTCTTACAGGGCCAGAGTGATAGCACAGCAGGGCGTTTACCTTGCATCGCGGCCAACCCAGGTTCTATCCCCAGCATCCCATATGGTCCCCCGAGCATTGCCAGGAGTAATTCCTGAGTGCTGAGCCAGGAATAACCCCTGAGCATTGCCGGGTGTGACCCAAAAGCAAAAACAAACAAAACTCTTCCAAGGCATGAGCCTTGAGTGTAGTCAGTAACTCCTGAGCGCTGTGGCCGTGGCCCCCCAAAATCGTCCAAGACCAAGGGATGTGTCTTGCATGGGACTGGAGGTGGTACAGTGGGTAGAGCATTTGTCTTCCACATAACTGACCTGGGTTCCATCCCCAGCATCCCAGTGTCCCTCAAGCTCTTCCAGGTGTGGCCAAAAAAAGCAAAAATAAATAAATAAATATGCTGCCTTCCCATACAACCCATTTTGAAGTTTCTCCCAGTATGTGTTGATAGTTAAAGACCCACGTGGATTTCCGTCACCCTTATTGTCACTTGCTGGACTCCTGAACCCTCGATTGAGAAACTGGAAAATGTTTCCGAACATGCATTTGACCTTTCTGCAGCGGCTATCCCGGTCGTTCCAACATGTGTGACATTATCCCATCTCTAAAGGATGATGTCTTTGATGTCATGTAGGCTGGAGAGATGATTTACAGCAGGCAGGGCACTGACCTTGTATGTGGCCAATATAAGTTCTGTCCTTGGCACCACATGTGGCCCAAAGAACAGAAAAAGAAGAAAGGTGTCTTTTGGGGACCAGAGATAGTGGTGCCCTTGTCTGGGATTTGGCCTACCGGATTTGGTCCTTGTCATCCCATATGTTCCCTCAAGACCCTCTAGTATGCCCAGTATGCCCCCCACCTCCCCACCCCCAAAAAAAGGAAAGATGTCTCAGCCTGACTTAGTAACAGTGCTCATTATCTGTCCTGGGTTCCATCTGAGCATTGCCATACCAAAAGCCACTCCTTAAGGGGCCGGAGCAATAGTCCAGCGGGTAGGGCGTTTGCCTTGCACACGGCCAGCCTGTGCCCGCCCGGGTTCGATCCCCAACATCCCATATGGTCCCCCGAGCACCACCAAGAGTGATTCCTTTTTTTTTTTTTTTTTTTTTTTTATTTTTTGGGTCACATCCGGCGACATTCAGGGGTTACTCCTGGCTCTGCACTCAGAAATTACTCCTGGGGGCCAGAGCGATAGCCCAGCGGTTAGGGCTTTTGCCTTGAATGCGGTCAGCCCATGCCGGCCCGGGTTCGATCCCTGGTATCCCATATAGTCCTTCAAGCACCGCCAGGAGTAATTCCTGAGTGCAGAGCCAGGAGTAACCCCTGAGCATTGCCGGGTATGACCCCCAAAAAAAAGAAAAATTACTCCTGGCTGTGCTCGGGAGACCTGGAGGTTGGGAGACCTCCAGGGCCCCAGGGATCGAACCCGGGCTGGCACAGGCCGACCCGCGTGCAAGGCAGACGCCCTATCTGCTGGGCTATCGCTCCGGCCCCCAGGAGTGATTCCTGAGTGCAGAGCCAGGAGTAACCCCTGAGCATCGCAGGGTGTAACCCAAAAAAGCAAAAAAAAAAAAAAAAAAAAAAAAGGCCACTCCTTAAAAAAATAACAATAATTGGGGGCCGGAGCAATAGCACAGAAGGTACAGTGTTTGCCTTGCCTGCGGCTGACCTGGGTTCGGTCTCCAGTATCCCATATAGTCCCCTGAGCACTGCCAGGAGTAATTCCTGATTGTAGAGCCAGGAGTAACCCATGAGCATTGCCTGGTATGACCCAAAATGCAAAAAACAAACAAATTATGTGAGCTTCCTATTTGGAATTTCCTCCCTTGGAATAGCTCCCTAAAAAAGTGGGGAGGGGCCGGCGGCGATAGCCCAGCAGTAGGGCGTTTGCCTTGCACGCGGCTAGCCCATGCCGGCCCGGGTTCAATCCCCGGCATCCCATATGGTCCCCGAGCACCGCCAGGAGTAATTCCTGAGTGCAGAGCCAGGAGAAACCCCTGAGCATTGCCGGGTGTGACCCAAAAAAGAAAAAAAGGAAAATGGGGGAGAGCTGTGAAAGGTTGGACTTTTGGCTTTTGATAGTTAAGAAAAAATTTTCATCCCATGTTGAAAAGTAGATTCAGGGCTACAGAGACAGACTTAGGGGTGTTAAAGCACACAAGTGTCTGGGCCGGGCGATAGCCCAGTGGGTAGGGGCGTTTGCCTTGCACGCAGCCAGCCTGCGCCAGCCCGGGTTCGATCCCCGGCATCCCATATGGTCCCCCGAGCACCGCCAGGAGTAATTCCTGAGTGCAGAGCCAGGAGAAACCCCTGAGCATTGCCGGGTGTGACCCAAAAAAGCAAAAAAAAAAAAAAAAAAAAAAAAGAAAAATAGATAAAGCACACAAGTGTGTGGGCGACCCAGTTCATATCCCTAGCCCGAGATATGGTGCCCTGAGCACCCTGGTCCACAGCTTTATCCGAGGCCTGCTTCTCTCTCAGGAGCACTGCAATTGCCTGTTTGCTAACAGAATGCAAGATAGGCCTTTTTTTGCCCCTGCCCTCTGCTAAAACCTCCTCGTTAGAAGTAACTGGAATAGGGCCGGAGCGATAGCCCAGCGGGTAGGGCGTTTGCCTTGCACGCGGCCGGCCCATGCCGGCCTGGGTTCGATCCCGGCATCCCATATGGTCCCCCGAGCACCGCCAGGAGTAATTCCTGAGTGCAGAGCCAGGAGAAACCCCTGAGCATCGCTGGGTGTGACCCAGAAAGCAAAAAAAAAAAAAAAAAAAAAAAAGAAGTAACTGGAATAGTTCAAGAGGGGCCAGAATGACAGTATAGCAGGAAAGCCCCTTGCCTTGCACACAGTTGACCCACGTTCAGTTCCCAGCACCCCATAGGGTCCCCAAGCACCTTCAAGAGTAATTCCTGAGTGCAGAGCCAGGGAGTAACTCCTGAGCCCCACTGGGTGTGACCTCCCCCACACACAAAAAACAGCACCAGGAGCCTTACGAGGGTCCGTTGTGCCTCCCTTTACCTAGCCGACTGGGTTAGCGGCAAGAGGCTTATTTATCGCCTCCGTGAGCTGCCGCGCTGGGCAAGACCTGTGCTCTACGTTCCCTGGCGCCGCTTCCATCTGGACATCTGAAAGAGCCGCAGTCTGGCCTATGTGAGCCCCTCGGGGCATTCCAGGGGAGCCATCAGCCTGGGGGGCTGTTCAGACTCCTACTTTGGACTGTTCTCCAGGACCCCGAGAAGTGTGATTCCTGCCCTTGAGTGTGATTCCGGCCCTTGTGGTCCGGAGAGAGGACAGGAGTGGTGGGTGGACGTGGGCCTTGGGGAAACCCGACTGCCTTCCCTTGCATGCCCACCTTCAGCTAGAGGCTCATCTTTCTTCGTGCCTGCCTCCATCCCGCCCCATCAGGGAGCCTGGATGCAGGGGCCACAAGTGCGCTCACAGTGGCCTCGCCTGCCCGCTGCCCCAGCCCTGTGAGGCCGACGGGGGCCTGGGCGAGGAAGAAGACAGCAGCTCTGAGCTCAGCTCCTGCACTTCGTCCCTCCACGCACCAGCGCGACGGCAAGTTCTGTGATTGCTGCTACTGTGAGTTCTTCGCCACAATGCGGTGAGTGGCCTGGAGCACCCCTAGGGCTTGTGGGGTAGGGGGGCGCCCTTGCTGGAGCCCCGCCCCTGCGCCTGGGCCAGTCCCATGTTGGGCCCTGTGAGGCCGCGCCTCCAGCCCCCCCCTCCCCTCCGCTCATTTGTTGCTGAGTGCAGGGCGAATCTGGTCTCCGCCCCAGGCCAAGGCGAACCAGCGCGCAGCCCATGCTGGGCGCCCTGTGTCTGTCAGTCTGTCTCTTTCTCTCTCCCTCCCCTCTCTGTCTGCTGTGTGTCTCTCTCTTCGTCCCTCTCACTCTCATGCTCGCGGCACCCCCGCCGGCTGTTTCTCTGAAGATGGATACCTTTTTCTCCTTAGGCCAAAGGCCAGGAAGTGGCAGAGGAAAGCTCTGTTCTGATGCCTGATCAGAATGTGTGTAATCGCAGAGAAGTGGAGGCTTGTGCGTGATGAAGGCCGAGCTCGGCCCCCTGTGGGAGAGAGCCAGCCAGTGGTGTCTGGCCAGGGGAGGAAGCGGTTCAAAAGGCTCAGAAGGTGAAGAGGAGGGGCCGGAGCGATAGCACAGCTGGTAGGGCGTCTGCCTTGCACGTGGCCGACCCGGGTTTGATACCCGGCATCCCAAGGGTCCCCCGAGCACTGGCCAGGAGGGATTCCTTAGTGCAGAGCCAGGAGTGACCCTTGAACATCAACCGGGTGTGGCACAAAAAACAAAACAAACGGAAGAAGAAGGGGGCCACCGGCCCGGTAGTGTAGGCAAGGAGGAGGGGCAGCCCCTGGGGCTCGGGGTTCTGGCCTGCTCTTAAGCAATGGTGAAGAAGGCACTCCGAGGCTCACCACGATTCTGGGGCTTGCCCAAGGTCATACAGCTTCAAGACCTGAAGGCCCTGGGCACAAGATCCCCAGGCCCACCATGGCCCCCTCCCACACGACCCCTGCCCCATGCCACCCACGCATTACCCTACCACTCGGCCCAGGCTCAGGGCCTGGCCGGAGAGGGACCCCTCGCCACCAGCGGGTGGGGTGCTCTGGGCCTCCAGGGCCCCGGGTGTAACGCCAGCACCTCCCCCAACCCCCCAGCCACCCCGCCCCGACGAGTCGGAACTATACTGAGATCCGGGAGAAGCTCCGCCGAGGCTGACCCGCGGAAGGAGGAGCCGCCGGTGACAGGGGGCACTCTGGGCGGGTCCCCGGGAGCCGGCCGTGGACCACCGCGATGTGGACGAGCTGCTGGAGTTCATCAACAGCACGGGCGCCAAAGCCCCTAACAGTGCCAGGGCGCTAAGCGGGCCCGCCACAAGCTGAAAAAGAAGGTGGGTGTGGGGCGGCCGGGTGCAGAGACACCCTCTGCCCAAAGACTTCAGGGTTGAAATCCATGTTGGTGATCGGCAGCCAGCCATCTGAGGGAAGGCCAGGCCAGCATGGGCTCTCACCAGTCTCTTATTCACTCAACAGACACTTCTGGCACTGGGGGTAGAGGGGGTATGATGGGTCAGCGGAGGTACCCCCACCTGGCCCCCGCGCTCTGCTGCTGAGTGTTGGGGCTCACTTGCAGCACACTGCCTGGGGGGTCAGGGAAAGCCTTGGGCCTGACTTAAGCACTCTGACCCACCCGGATTCTGCAGGTCCCACCGGGTGAGGGGGTGTTGAGAATTGCGGTCAGAACTGAAGCCCCAGCACGGATGCGGGACGCCTGCTGTACCAGCCCAGGTGGCTGCTCCGGGAATTTGTGGTTCGGACAGAACTGAAAGAGGGGGTGGTTCCCTACTGTTCACAGCAGATGGGGGATGATGGGTGGGGCGGGGGCAGCTGACTCCCGGAGACCACTGGCCTGGAGGGAATGAGCACACGGCATCTTGTGGGGCGGGGGTTGCCGCCCTGAGCCACCCTGGGAGTTATTCCTGGGCAGCCTTGCCGCCAGGGAAGCCCCAGGGCTTGCCATGGCGTCCCCTGCCATCTCGTTACCTCCTCGCCTTCCTGCCTGCCCCAGCTGCATCCACACTGCATGCTCACGGCCTTGGGACCCAGCCCCCAGAGACAGGGTTTGGGGGCTGGCTCTCAAGCGCCGGATGGTGGGTAGGTGGCCCTGGTGTTCTGGATGAGCCCGCTCAACTCACCAGGGCCCTGGGGGAGCATAGGGAACCCCCAAGCCCTCCGACAAGGGTGCGTCTGACTTCCCAGCTGGCCACACTGAAGTGAGCAGCCTTCTATTTGCCACCTGCTCCCCAGCTTGGGACCCCTGTGCCCTGAGACCCTTCCCGCCCACCCCTTCCTCCTATTGCCTTATCCTGCTCAATTCAGGCCCCTGCCAGCCCCTTGGGACACACCACCCCATTCTGCCACTTTCATACCCGGCTCCCGGCAAGGTGGGAGTGGAACCAGCCTCTCACTGGCCCCTGCCCATGGCCCTCTATCTTTGTGTCCCCCACCTTCATGGCCCCTCCATCACTCACTGACCCACTCTTCTTGCCCATTGCCCTTTTCTCTCCGGCCTCCTCGCAAATGCTGCAGTCCCCCACCGCCTGTCTCTAGGAGCAAGGGAAACAGGAGAGGGGCTAGTACCCCCACCTGCACCACTCTTACAAGGAGCTCCCTTTGCTGACACAGTCACTGTGTCCTAGCCTCGCCCCCCCGCACCCTAAAAAAGGCTTCCTTTCCTGCATCTCCAGCGTCTGTCAAATGGACAGAGACCAGGTTCCACGCCAGGGCCCGAACCGGAGCACCAGGGGCCTGGGACTTGTGGGATAAAAGTTGACTCAGCCTCTCGCCTTTAACCTTGGGCGGATCTCATTACCTCAGCCTTTGTGGCTTGGTCTGTGAAATGGGGGAGGGCAGCACTAGGTGGAGGGTTAGAAGAATGCAGTGTCAGGGGCTCAGGGCCGCTCCCTGCAGGAGGGGCCGCTGGTGTTGTTTCTGGGGCTTGGTACACCCTTCCCCCGTCCCTGCAGACTCAGCCCTGCCTCTGGCAGAATGTGCATCTTTTCCCCTTTGTTTTCACTCTCCCCATCTTTAAAAAAACTTTCAAGGGGGAGCTGAGTGATACTATAGCAGGTAAGGCATTTGCCTTGCATGCTGCTGACCCAGGTTCAATCCCTGGCACCCCATAGGGTTCTCCAGGCAAAGCCAGGAGGAAATCCTGCGACCACCAGGGGCCCCAGACTCAAAAAGACAGCGCCCAAAACTAGTCCAGGAGCTAAGTGAAGGCCAAACCCTGGTCCCAGCGCCACTAGGGTTTGCTCCTACACATAGAGCCAGGACTCACCCCTTAGCAGCGCCCATGGGACCTAAACCACACCCACCAATCAATTGGAACAAGCTTTTGGTGGCTGAGCAAAGCTCCTTTGGATTCAGCCTCCATGGAGGTCTGGCTCTGCCTGTCTTTCCCACACCCTTCTGTCCCCACAGCAGATGGTTAGTGGCTGGGGAGAGCCCAGCTGGGGCACGCGTGGCCAACCCAAGAAGGTCCTAAACTCCTTCCTGAGCTGGGGGGGGGGTGTGGGGGGTGTTTGTTCCCAGCAACATAACACTGGCCCAGCCACCAAGCCACACAGTGGGCCCTCCTTGAACATTGTTTGGGGCTCTCCTCTCACCACCCCCAAAAGAGCTCAGTTCATGCCTTAGCCCCTGAATGTTCACGTTCCCTATAGGTGTCATTCCCAAGGTAGCCAGAAACTCCTGCACTTGGGGGGAATCACCTGCCCCCAGGCCACCTGTGGAGTCTCTTTACATTGTTGTTGGGGCTTGGGAAGCCTGCTGTGTTGCTCAGGGCTTCCTCCTTGCCTGCACTCAAGAATCTCTCCTGGTGGGGCTTGGGAGCCCTTATGTAGTGCCAGGGATCAAAGCAGATCACCTGCACGCAAGGCGAGTGCTCCAGCCTGAGTGCCGAGATCTGACTTTTTTTGAGGGGGTGCCATGGAAGGGCACACCCAGTGGTGCTCCTGGGCCTGCACTCCTGGCAGGGTTTTGGGGGACCCTATGGGATCCTGGGGATTGCACCCCAGATTCCCACAACCTCATAAATCCCTTTTTCAGGGGTGGGAGACACAGACACCCAGAGGTGCTCAGGGATCTCTACTGGCGGTGCTCGAGGGAGTGTGTGGGCTGCCCAGGATGGAACCCTGTGGGCTGTGTGCCCATTCTACTGCCGACTCCACTGAGGCTGGTAGTGTGTGCTGCCATTCCTCACCCCTGGGACACTAGAGCCCCCCCCCTTGTCCTCTGGGCGTCCAGGCCCTCTCTCAGGACTCTGCCCCTACCCCACTGTAGGACAAGCCCATCTAATTCCCTTCTTTTGGTTTGTTGTTTTATGAAGGGGGCGGGAGTGCCCACACCCGTTAGTGCTCAAAGCTACCTCCTGGCTCTGCACTCAGGGATCACTCATGGCAGGGCTTGGGGGGACCAGAAATTGTCCCCAGAAATGCCAGAAATTGAACCCGGGTCGGCCGCAAACAAAGCAAGTGCCCTTGTTTTGGATCATTGCCAGTGATGCTCCTGACTGTGTGCTCAGGGTAGCACTCCTGGCAGTGTCAGGGATCGAATCCTGTTGGTGCTTGAAGGTCATTCCTGGTGGTGATGTAGGGACCGTGCCAGTACCCAGACCTCCAGCGTGCAAAGCCTGAGCTGAGCTCATTCATTTCTCTCTGAGCTTCCCGCTGTGGGCAAACAAGATACTGCTTGTCACCTAGGGGTGCATCCAGGGGATCGCACTGTGCGCTGCGGTGACAGCTGCCAGTCTCCCAGTGACCCCCACCTTGTGTTGGCAGGAGAAGGCGAAGGCCCAGCTGGCAGCTCATGCACTCAGGCCCATGCCTCACACTTTGTCCGGAAGCCACAAGCCACTGGCAGACCCCAAGCAGCTCCTAGAGTGGCCGGAGCACGAGCTGGACCGGGTCAACAGCTTCCTGAGCAACCACTTGCAGGAGATGAAGGGTGCGGTCAGCAGCTCCCTCCAGTCTAGCTTCACCGTGGACAGCAATGGCTTCGCCAAGGAGGGGCCCGCTGAGCCCGAGCCCCCAGCCTGACCCCTTGCAACGTCAATGGTTCCCCTGAAGAGCAGCCGGACATCAACCTGGACCTGTCCCCCCTGACTCTGAGCTTCCCACCGAATGCCACGTCACAGACACCCAGCCAGCCACCGCGCCCATGGGTAGACCTGCAGGGCCCCCCTCCCTGCGTGGACTGAGGTGCGGGCCCGCGCCCCGGCCTGCTCCCCTGAGAATGGACTGGTGAGGAGACTCAGCACCGTGCCCAGCCTGTCCCGGTGATCTGGGTCAAGACTCCCAAGCCCAGCCACCAGAGTCCTGAGGCACCGAGCCCCAAGGATCCCCTTGCTTCTAAGCTGGAGTTGCCGGAGCCTGGGGCTGGCGGGCGGGAAGGCCCGGAAAAGCAAGAGACACAGCAGCCAGGCCAAAAGACTGACGCCAGCTCAGCCCCCGACCCCCAGCCAGCCTCGGCACCCCCAGTGCCAAAAGCCAGCCCCCTAGCCCCAAGCCGCCCGGCAAGTCTCCAGAGTCCGCTCAAGCAGGTGCTGAAGCCGGGAGGGCAGCCAGGGCGGGCAGGCTGGAGCCAAGCTTGGCGGGCAGCCCTAAAGCAGACAAGGAGAAGCGGAACTCCTGGCGCAGCTGGCCCCCCAGAGGCCAAGGCCCGGCCACTGGAGCCCGAGTGCCCCAGCCCCACCCCCAGGGCCCCCAGACCCCAGAGCCTGCCACAGGTTAAGGCCCGCAGCCGTCGGAACCGCAACAAAGGAGAAGTCGGTCGCCTCCTTGGGTGAGTCTCCCGGAGAAGGGACTGCGGGGTGTCCTGGCCGCCGAAAGTGGCCTGGCCCTGGGGGCTGAGGCACCACCCGCCGCTGGCTGTGTCTTCCTAGATGACGCTCTTCCTGCCCAAGGACACGGAGGGGGTGGAGATGGATGAGACTGACCGCGAGGTGGAGTACTTCAAAAGGTAGGACGGGGCGTGGGGCATGCCTGCATCTCCATGGCACTGAGGTTCCTTCCCAGCCCCAGGCGCTGCCAGGTGTGCTGGGCTTCCATCTCGGGCCCCCTCTGGTCCCACCAGGCTCTGCCCCCTGCATCCTCTCCGCCCAGCCTCTGCGGAGTGGCCCTGCTGTCGATAAAGAGGCTGGAGGTACAGCAGGGCGGCAGGGACAGGGCAGGGGATGCGCCTGTCACCCGAGACCCAAGACTTCTGTTCCGTGTGACTTGGAGGGAGGCAAGCTGTGCTCAAGAGCCCGGGACACCCCCTGTCACCCCTTGCCAGCAGTTCTCAGCCACCCAGACCTGTGACCCAGCGCAGGGGCCTGAGGATGCAAATTGCTGGGCCATGTCCAGGGGACCAGACGGTACTGGGGTTTAAAACCAGCTTGGGTAAACACTAGGCCCAACATCGGAAGAATTTCTGTCCCCTTTTTTGTGTGTTTTTCTCTTTCTTTTTTATAGAGAACACCTGGCAATGTTCAGGAGTTCTATCTCTGAACTCAGGAATTACTCCTGGCAGTGCTCGGGGACCATGTGGGATCCTGGAGGTTGAAACTGGGTCAGCCGTGTACAAGGCAAACGCCCCCCCCCACTGTACTATCGCCTCCACTATTACTTTGGCCCCTATGTTTTCTTTTTTCATCATTGTCTTGTTTTATTTTGTTTCACTTATTTTGTGGCCACACACATCAGTGACCTACGCTCAAAAATTACTTCCGGGGCGGGAGCGATAGCCCAGCGGGTAGGGCGCCTGCCTTGCACGCGCGACCGGCTTATGCCGGCCCGGGTTCGATCCCCGGCATCCCATATGGTCCCCTCGAGCACCGCCAGGAGTAATTCCCTGAGCGCAGAGCCAGGAGTAACCCCTGAGCATCGCCGGTGTGACCCAAAAAGCAAAAAAAAAAAAAATTACTTCCTTTGTACTGTCTGTCCGATCCCAGTTTTGGGATGGCAAGCTGTGGCCCGGTCAACAGTAAATGAAGTGGAGTTGAAGCAGTAGCACAGCTGGGAGGACACTTGTCTTGCATGTGGCTGACCTGGGTTTGATCCCCGAATCCCATATGGTCCCCTGAACACCACCAGGAGTGATCCCTGAGCACAGATCCAGGAATGATCCCTGAGCGCTGCCAGGTGATAAGTGAAAATTTTTGACATTGGTGCAGAGATTTGAGGATGACCTGGAGTTAAATTTTCATTATCCCATAAGGCCCCCTGACCACCTTGGATATGGCCTAAATCACTCCATCTCCTAAAAAAAAAAAAGTCCATTCTCTTTGGATGCAGAAAGTGACTAGGGGAGCTAGGAACAAAAGAGTGGGGGGGCCAGAGTGATGGTACAACCTGGAGGCCTCTTACCCTGCAGGTGCTGACCCACGTTTGATCCTTGGCATCCCTTACAGTCCCCCGAACTCAGTTGTATTTCCTGAACACAGAACAAGAGTCAGCCCTAAGAATTGCCAGATGTGACCCCAAAGCCCAAAAAAGGAAACAGATGCAAGGGAGCTGGGTACCAGGCAATGACCTAGCATGTCTTTGATCCTGG
>JAJIBD010013262.1:0-44305 GCA_021461705.1 Cryptotis parvus | reverse complement strand
GGTGCTGTCGGTGATGCTCCGGCCTGGCCTTGCAGAGGAAACACTGGAGGGGCAGGGCGTGGCACACAACGTGAAGGCCATGGTGCTGGAGCTGAAGCAGTCAGAGGAGGACGCCTGGAGGCACTTGCAGATCGGAGAGGAGGAGCAGAGCGAGGCTGCGCTCAAGGAGAAGACGGATTCAGAGGACCAAGAGGGGCCTGGAGATCCTGGCAGAGAGGGAGGTGACCCAGTGCGGGCTCTGCACCTGCCGGGGGCTGCCAGGGACCCTGTTCTCATGCGCTTCCCACCCCCGCCCCCAGCGGTCTCGTCTCTGCACCGCCGTTGTTTCTCTCCCACACTGCCTCTATGATTCTCTTCCAGCCGAGATGGTGGTGGACCCGGAGACCACTCCGTGCTTGGACATAGCCAACCAGACGGGCAGATCCATCAGAATCCCTCCATCAGAAAGGAAGGTGAGTGCCCAGGCGTGGGGCTCGTCTGCCAGTCCGGCTGGCGGCTCTGGAGTCGTACTGTCTCCTCTTGGGCCCACCAGCAGGCTGCGGCCTTAAGTCCGCACGTCGCAGCTCTCCCTGCCTTGCCCACGCCTCCCTGCTCTGTGGCCGGCACCGTCCCAAGCTGCACCATCCACGGCCTGTAGCTTCCCTGGATGCCTGTGGCAGGCAGAGGGCTTCCCCCAAAGGCTGGATCAGACTTGGAGCTGAGGGTGCTGTTGGGGTGAACATCTGAGAGCAGCTCCCACCCTCCGCCCTGCTGTCCCCCCTCTGCCCCCTGCTGACTGTGGAATAGGCCTTTGGATGGGGCCCCCGGGCTCTGAGCAGTTTACCCATCAGACCCCAAGATCCATTCCTGAGTTGGACTCTGGACAGTTCTGATAATGAGAGCGCTAAAGACTGAGGGTCATGTTTGCGTTAATCTTCCTCATCCTGTCTTAGGATAGTTGTGAGGGGTTCCATTCAAAAGTGAAGAAGGATTGAAGTTGGGTTTTGTTTATTTTTTTTCTTACAGGAGTAAAACTTTGTTATCACAAAGACATAATTTCTATACAGGGATGCATAAGTGAATGTAAATGTATGGATGGTTTATAAAATTTTTACTAGGAGCCAGAGCAATAGCACAGTGGGTAGGGCGTTTGCCTTGCATGCGGCCAACCCGGCTTTGATCCCGGTCTCCCATATGGTCCCTCAAGCACTGCCAGGAGTAATTCCTGAGTGCAGAGCCAGGAGTAAGCTCTGAGTATTGGTGGGTGTCACCCAAAAAGAAATTTTTACTCCAGTGGATTGACTTTCTAAAATGATGATTATCTTTCTAAAATGAATGTCAGGGCGTAGTGATAGCCCAGCGGGTAGGGCATTTGCCTTGCACGGCCAGCCCATGCTGGCCGGGTTCTATCCCCGGCATCCCATATGGTCCCCCGAGCACTGCCAGGAGTAATTCATGAGTGCAGAGCCAGGAATAACCCCTGAGCATCGCCAGGTATGACCCCAAAACCAAAAATAAATAAATAAAATTAAATAAAATGAATGTGGGCCGGAGCGATAGCCCAGCGGGTAGGGCGTTTGCCTTGCACGCGGCCGGCCCATGCCGGCCAGGGTTCCATCCCCGGCATCCCATATGGTCCCCGAGCACCTCCAGGAGTAATTCCTGAGTGCAGAGCCAGGAGTAACCCCTGAGCATTGCCGGGTGTGACCCAAAAAAGCAAAAAAAAAAAATAAAATAAAATAAAATAAATAAATAAAATGAATGTAAGTGGAATGACTTTCTAAAATGCGCATTGGTCACATACTAAAGTGATGACATCTATTTTTTAAGCCTTCTCCAGATTAATGATATAAAACTCATTTAAAAGTTCCCGGGGCCTGGGGAGATGTGTTAAAGGTTGGGACTTAGGCTCTGCAGCAGTGTCCCAAATTCGAGCTCCAGCACTGCCAGGTGTTGCCGCCAAACAGACCAGGCAGGCCTGACTTAGAAGAGGCTCTTGCCCCACAGGGAGTAAGCCCTGCACGCAGACCAGCAGTTGGGTGACCCTTTAAAAATTGTTTTGGAAGTTCCAGAGTTGACAGATGCTTCTAACAGAACTTGACTAGGACTGGAAAGTTAGGGCAGAGCGATAGTACAGCAGGTAAGGCTTTGACTTGCGCTTGGCCATTCCAGCTTCTGTTCCTGGCACCCCGTGTGCTCCCCTGAGCCCGGCCAGGAGTGATCTCTGAGCACCGCTGGATGTGGCCCCCAAACCCAAAAGCAAACAAGTACTGGAAAGTTAAATCAGTGCTGGCGGGTGGGGGCGGGATGGGGTGCTTAGACCTGTTCCTTCTCGGCTCTGTTTAGAAATTGCTCCTGGCAGTGCTCGGGCTGAAACAGGAGAGCCACAGGCAAGAATGCCCCTGAAACCCTTGCTCTCTCTCTGGCCCCTGTCTGTTTCGTCTTGAAAATTCTAAACATTTAAAAAATTTACATCAGAACATAAAAATAAAGGGTAAGGTGCTGGCCATGACCGGATCAGATGCATTAAGTAGAGTGCTTGGTGTTTTAGTGGATAATTGAAATGTGTAATTATGTTTTCCTTCATTTTGACCTACAGGTTTAGTTGGGATCTTCTGTTTGCTTATGTTTTTAATTTGGTTTTATTTAGATTGAACATACTTTTAATTTAGTTTCTCTGGGTAGTTTAAAGTGATGTATTTATTGGCTCCGTGTCTTCCCTAGGCCCTTATGTTAGCTATGGGATACCACGAGAAGGGCAGAGCTTTCCTGAAAAGAAAAGAGTCACGGATAGCCTTGCCGTGTCTGCTGGACGCTGACAGATACTTCTGGTAGGCACGCTCATTCCTGGGGTCACGCTGGGAGAAGGTTCCCAGGCTGCTCCTCGCACCTCCCACCCCCTTTCTCAGGTTTCCCAGGATGATGTTAGAGGACAGTGCTGGCCTGTTTCTCTCCTTTGCATTTTGAATCGCTCTGGTCCTGTAGGAATCAGAAATGTGGATGTCTTGCTTCCGCGGCGGGTGGCGCCTCCACAGACACGCCGTTATACTAGGTGGGCTTTGTCCTGTTTGTTTTTTGGGGCCGCACTTGGTGATGCTCAGGCTAGCTCTTGGCTCTGTAGTCAGGAGTCACTCCTGGTGAGTTTGGGGGACCATTTGGGGTGCCAGGGATAGAACCTGGTTCAGCCTTGTGCAAGGAACACACCTTATTTGCTGAATTAGCTCTCCATTCCCCAAGCACCAGATGGTTTTGGTGATTCAGATGTGAATGTTTAGTTCTCCGAATCCGCCTTTTTATTTTTTGGCTATACTTGGTGATGCCTCTGGGCACTTAGAAATTACCCGGCAGCTCTTGGACCAGATGGAGTGCTGAGGATCGAACCCAAATTGGCTGTGTGCAAGTCAAATCGCTCCCTGCTCTTCTACCCTCTGGCCCCTCCAAATCCACTTTCTGTAAATGGTGATGATTTAGTATCCCTTCTGCAAAAAAAAAGTATTCTTTTTTTTTTTTTTTTTTTTTGGGTCACACCGGCGATGCTCAGGGGTTACTCCTGGCTCTGCACTCAGGAATTACTCCTGGCGGTGCTCGGGGGACCATATGGGATGCCGGAGATCGATGTGCAAGGCAAACGCCCCACCCGCTGGGCTATCGCTCCGGCCCCCTCCTTTTTTTTTTGTTTGGTGTGTGTGTGTGTGTGTGTGTGTGTGTGTGTGTGTGTGTGTGTGTGTGTGTGTGTGTGTGTTTGTTTTGGGGCCATACCTGGCAGTGCTCAGGGCTTAATTCTGGCTCTGCACTCAGAAATTAATCCTAGTGGACTCGGGGACTACATGGGACGCTGGGGATTGAACCAGGGTTGGCTTCCTGCAAGGCAAGCGCCCTCCCCACTGTCCTATCACTCGGGCCCAGTCCGGGAAGTACACTTAAGTTCAACTTCAGCCCTTAGTGAGATGGTTAATCTTGATTCATCACTGTGAATATTTCTTTTCTTTTCTTTCTTTTTTTTTTTTTTTGCTACTGTGAATATTTCTTTCTTTTTTTTTTTCTTTTTTTTTTTTTTTGCTTTTTTGGGTCACACCCGGCGACGCTCAGGGGTTATTCCTGGCTCTGCACTCAGGAATTACTCTTGGCAGTGCTCGGGGACCATATGGGATGCCGGGGATTGAACCCGGGCTGGCATAGGCTGGCTGCGTGCAAGGCAAATGCCTTACCCACCGGGCTATCGCTCAGGCCCCAGTGTGAATATTTTTTTTTTTTGCTTTTTTTTTCTTTTTTGGGTCACACCCGGCATTGCTCAGGGGTTACTCCTGGCTCTGCACTCAGGAATTACTCCTGGCGGTGCTCGGGGACCCTATGGGACATGGGGGGATTGAACCCGGGCGGCACAGGTCGGCGCGTGCAAGGCAAATGCCCTACCCGCTGGGCTATTCTCTGGCCCCTGTGTGAATATTTCTTAATTTTTGTTTTAGTCGGAAAAATTGTTGAAATAATTTCAGAGCTCAGGGAGCCAGTGAATAAAAATAACTGTGAGCTTGCTCTGAAAACTGCACCTCACGATCTGGCGCCACATCATCTTGGGAGTAGAGAGGGATGAATTCTATTCATCTTTTATTGAGTCGCCATGAATGACAGCGCTATGGAGTTATTCACGGGAACTGCCAGACGTGTGCCCATCGCCTCGCCAGGCCCGCTCAGCTCCACTTAATGCCCCGTTTCCCTCCGGACCCGGCCTACCTCTGGCAGGCACTTTTCCCTTCACTGATGCTATGCTGAGAAGAATGGATTTTTGCAGGGTTTTTTTTTTTTGAGGATTTGCTTCTCAGCTGAGCTCACTCGCTGGGTTTTTGTGGACTTCCCTCATATCAGGGAGAGACTCACTGGAGACAGGGACGCCTGGTGCCGTTTGCCTGGCTGACGTTTCCTCTCCCAGGGCTGAGCCCCTCCCTTCTCCTTGCCTGCTGCCAGTGCGGCCGACAGCTTCCCACAGGCTCCTCGGGGTGGGGGTAGCGGGCGGCAGTACTTGTTTCTCCCTATTCAGAATGCCAGAGTGGGAGCTCTGCCTCTGTCCGGATGGAACAACGGGCAGATTTCAGCTCATGAGCCCCTGGAAGGAAGGGCCAGCTCCCTCTGAACCAGCAGCCTCTGGGCTGCCCGCACTGGGGAGGGCAGGGATCCCAAAAGCCAGAGTCGGAGGGACTTGCAGGAGCAGGGAGAAAGCCCCTCAGACTTGGCCGAGGGGGCTGTGTCCCCCGACCAAGCAGAGGAGCCAAGGTGCCGCTCAGCACAGCAGCTCTCCCTCCTCCCTCACAGGGCTTGGTGGGCCAAAGGGCTGGCCGGAGGTCAAGTACTTCCCTCCTAGGGCCACTAGGCAGGAGCCCGCGACACCATCAGGTGTGGCCCAATTCTACTCCTTTTTAGGTCACTTGAGTGTGTCTCAGAGGAAGTCAGCAAGTGGAACTTCGAGCAATTCCCACACCCTGATCCCCATTAGAAATGAACAGGTGGGTGACTGGAGGCGATAGCACAGCGGGGAGGGCATTTGCCTTGCACGTGGCTGACCTGGGTTCGATCCCGGCATCCCATATGGTCCCCCTAGCTCCTCCAGGAGTAATTCATGAGTGCAGAGCCAGGAGTAACCCCCGAGCATCGTCATCTGTGACCCAGAAAGCCAGAAAAAAACAAGACATGAGCAGGTGGGCGGAGGAGCAAGAGAAACCTGTCAGCAGCAGGTGCAGTCAGGGCAGGCCAGTTGGCAAGGACCCAGGAGCGCAGTGTCACTCTGGTCCCTGTGCTCAGGAGGGGAACACCTGAGGAGGCCACACAGGGCTGAAGGCTGGACAGTGTGCCCTGTGGGCCAGGTGCAGCTCGTGGAAAGACCAGATGTGAAGATCAACCCCAGAAACCACCCAGCAGGGAAGGCGCCTGGGAGACGGCATGCGCCCACCCAGTCCTACAGGCTCCCTGGACCGCCGTGCCCAGAACCCCTGTGTGGACTGGAAACAAGCTGGACGAAACTGCATGAAGATACACTAGTCCTCTCTCTGTTTCAGTCGAGGCTGTTCGGCTCTGTGGGCCCCCGAGATAGCCCAGACGGTCACAGGCCTTCCACGACATAGATTGGGGTAGACCAAGAGGCTGGAGGCAAGGCAGGAAGAAAACACATTCGAAAGGGGACATACCATAGTTGGTTGCACAGAAGGTATGAGATGCACCAGCCAGTGCCTTCAAGTCACTCAGAACCGAAGACTTTGGGTTTTTGTTTTGGTGGGAGTCAGGAGCGGGGGCACACCTGCTCAGCGGTCACCCTTGTGGGGCGTAGGGACTCTTGGGGTGCTGGGGCCAGATTGGCCAAGTGGAAGCCTATGCCTTATCCACTGTACTATTGCTCTGGCCCCAAAAAGGTCAGCTACCTACTTTGTAGCTGACCTTTCTTGATGGGAAAAAATGATGTATAACCTTAGCTTGAAGCTAATGTCTTTCTCTTACATGAACACTTAGAACAGTACAGCACAGATAGCAAACTCGTGTTGTGTAGTTTACTTAAGCCCAAATTAGATTTAAGTTTTCTAATCTAGGGGCTGGAGAGATTGTATAGTAGGTGGGGCACTTGCCGTACATGCTAGCAACCTGGCCCATCCCTGGCACCCGTAAGGTCCTTGCCGCGACAACTGGCTTCCATCCTGGCACCCGTAAGGTCCGCCGTACATCGACCAACCTGGCCCATCTGGCCCCGTAAGGTCCTTGCCGTCATGCTAGCAACCTGGCCCATCCTGGCCTAAGGTCCTTGCCTTACGCGCCAACCTGGCCCATCCTGGCCCATAAGGTCCTTGCCTTATGCACCAACCTGGCTTCCATCCCTGGCACCATAAGGTCCTCCAAGCATTGCAGGTTGTCAGCCCCCAAAATTTCTTTTTATAATTGTTGGTTCAGTCATTCTTACTTAAATGTTTTTAATTAATGATACTTTTAACTTCACGGTTTTGGACACTGCCAGTATAGAGCTGCCCAGACCCGAGGCAGAGCCTTGCATTAGTGGAATACATGGCACAGTTGAGACCTGGCTCTCACCCTGTTTCCTGGGCTTGGGAGAAGGGTCAAGGGGCCAATGTACCCTCCCTGTGTGGGAGCCCAGATCTGCCCCAGCCCCCTTCCCTGCAGCACTGCTGGGAGCAGTCTTTAAGCCCACTCAGGACGTGACCCTGAGCAATTTCCGGTGTGACCCCAAAGCCACCTAAAAGTTTTGGCTTGTGGCACAGTTGGTCTTGGCTGTAACAATCAGTCGCTGAGTGTCAGTGTCGCTCTCATCCCTCTCGCTGCCGTGTGGGCCAGAGCGTTTCTGTTTCTATTCTGCCGAGCTGGCACATTGCCCGTGCACCCGAGGTGCCCTTGCTGCTGGCCTTGTACACCTGCCAGCACGGTTGGGTGTGGCCCCTAGTTTTCATCCCAAAGTGGTTTTGTTGTCTGTTGTGGCAGTGACTTCCTGCTAGTGCTGGGGGTCGAGCCCAGAGCCTTGAATGTGTGAGGGCTGAGCTGCAACCCAAAGGGCCATTTCTGAGCTCGGAGGCTGCCGCTGCTGTGCCACAAGGCTTCTTGTGCTTCTGTGTCTGTGGCTGCTCCAGAGCCCACCAGAGCTCTGCGTGTGGCTGTTTCTGTCCACCCTGAGGCTCTCTCCGCCCTTCCGTCTGTGGGAAATCCCAGTGATCCCGGAGAGTCCCTGGAAGCCGCTTTCCCACAGAGGCTGCCCCAGCGTGGCTCTGTTGAATGTGAGGGGCACCGTGAATGTGGCCCCCTCACCTGAGTCTCAGGCCCAGGAGGTCATGCCTGCACATGGGCGGCTGGTGCCCTCTGTGCCCATCATGGTCCCCAAGCACCATCAGGTGTTGCCCAGAGTGTAGAAAGAAGGGGAAAAAATGGGGCCCGAGCCATAGCCCAGCAGGTAGGGCGTTCTTTGCCTTGCACGCAGCTGTCCCGGGTTCGATCCCGGCATCTCATATGGCCCCCTGAGCACTGCCAGGAGTAATTCCTGAGTGAAGAGCCAGGAGTAACCCCTGAGCATCACTGGTTGTGACTCAAAAAGCAAAAAGAAAAAAAAAGGGGAAGAGGCACCACCCCAGCGCCAGTCCTGTGTGTGCTCCTGGGTGCTCACGGCTGGGAAAGACGCAGCTCGGGGAGAGGTTGGAAGAAACAGTGCGTGAATGCAGGGCCAGCGTTAAAGGGTGGCCGCACGGGCTCAGCACCCTGTATGGCCCCCCCCCCCCAATCCCTGCCATTAGTGACCCCTGAGCACTGCTGGGTGTGGCCCCAAAACAAAAGCCGACAGGCAAGTGAACTGGAAACTCTGGATAGTCTTTACTCGGGCTCTCATGGGCCATCTCAGTGCCCCAGGGTCAGGCGCCCTCAGCTGGCTTCATGACAAGTCCACTTCCTTTTTTTGGTAGCAGGGCCGTCCCCAGCTCCCTGAGCTCACTCCCACCCTGCTTGTTTTGTTTGGGGGCCACACCCAGCGGTCCTCGGATTTACCCTTGACTCTGAGCTCAGGGATTATTCCTGGCAGTGTTCAGGGACCATAAGGGGCTCCTGGCATCGATCCTGGGTTGGCCGGGTGCAGAGCCATCATCCTCCCGTCGTGCTACTGCTCTGGCCCACTCTGGCCCCTTTGGGGCTTTGATTTCCCCAGCACAGTTTGATGGGCAAGTGGGAGAGTCGAGGACACGCAGACTTTGTTTCCCACGAGAGCAGCCTCGCCTTCAGCGGCTCCCCCAGTGGAGACATGCTGACCTTGCACCTGTTGGTGTGTGAGGCGTGCTTCAGTCCTTGCTGCTTCGATCTGACGCCCCGAGTATGAATCGAGTTTAACTGGAGCCACTGTTTAAATTAGAAATGAGCAGCCTCCTTGTCTCCTGTTGGCCCTCCGCCAGCCGAACCGAGGCGCCCAGCTCCTTTCTGAGTTGTTCTCGCCAGCCTGAGTGTGAGCAGGCATGAATGGCAAGTCAGAGCTTTGTTTGTGCCGGGTGTGTCTTTTGTGCCAACCAGGCTCTCGCGCTGGCCGTGCACGCTCTGTGCATGGAGTGCTGAGGAAAGAACGTCCAGGACCTCCCTAGCCCGTTATCACAGATTGAAGTGGGGCCTCCGCATCCTCCTCCTTGGAAAGTACAGGGGTGCTTTCCTCAGAGCCAGGCAGTTGTGATTGGCGGCCTAGCCAGCCACCACTTCCAAGCTTGCTTGCCCCATATTTGCCGAGGGCTGACAAGGGGGCCCCAAAACTCCAATTCTACTAACTTTGTTTTTCCCACCGGAGATGAGCATGGCTCTCCTCAAAGCCTGGGTCGCTCTGGTGAGAACTACACCAGAACCCCAGAAAAATGAGTGGTCCGCAGAATGGCGGTTTCTGACACTGCAGTGATGTCACTTCCTGTCTCTGTCTGTGTCTCTGTCTGTCTGTCTGTCTCTCTCAGTGAGTGTTGCAGAGAACTCCTGGACACGGTCGATAACTATGCGGTGCTCCAGCTGGATATAGTGTGGTGTTACTTCCGCCTGGAACAACTGGAATGCCTTGACGATGCAGAAAGGAAACTAAATTTGGCCCAGAAATGCTTTAAAAATTGTTATGGAGAAAATCACCAGCGGCTCGTCCACATAAAAGTATGTCTGTCGACTGGGATTGATTCTCTGCATGGTTATAACTATTGTGTTAGTGGCTGCTAAAAAGGTGCCCTGTTGAAGTAGGTCACGCATGGAAAGGAATTGGTGCACGGCAGCGTTCTCCTCAGTCGCAGCCCCGTGTGGTCCGGGGACTCCAAGGGGAGAGAGGCCCTTGCCAGATATTTGACAGAGCAGTGCATGCGAATGAGCGCAGCTCAGGGAAGTTTTACAGGTCAGCAGAGGACTGGCAGGAGAGGCCCCTGGCTTTGGGTGTCCTGTTCCCTGTTTGACCAGAAGGGCCACGTCCTGGGGCCTGGAGCCAGGAGTGGGCATTGCTGCTTCTGTGTGGAAGGAGGTGTGTCACTCCACAGAAGTGAAGATCCAAGAGTTGCAGCGTCCGTTGGCGTATGGTGGCCAAGGGCTCTAGAGGTGCCGGGGTACCGCCTGGTGCTGGAAATGAGACTTTCTCTTTTCTCTCCCGACACTTCTAGGGAAATTGTGGGAAAGAGAAGGTACTGTTTTTAAGACTTTACTTGCTTCAAGGTATTCGAAATTATCACAGTGGAAACGGAGAAGAGGCTTGTGACTATCTCAACAAGGTAAGAGAAACGTGACTCTGCTTGCCCGCCTCTGCCTCCCCAAGGAGGGAGGCCTCAGAGACTTCACTGCCTGACTCCCCCTGTCACTGGGAATGTGTCTGTAGCATCGGCTCCAGGCTGAGGGCTAGAGGAACGCTGTGGCCGACACTGGAGGGCTCCACCTGATTGGACAGTGGGCACAGCACACAGCCTTGCCTGACCTGTGCAGTGCGCCAGAGTGTCCCTGCAGGCCTCCAAGAGTCTAGAGGACCCAAGGTCACTCGTGCCACTGCCTTCCCCTTTTGGCTACATGAAATGGCCTTAAAAGAGATATTATGGGGCCAGAGAGATAGGACAGCGGGAAGGGTGCCTGCCTTGCATGCTGCTGACCTAGGTTCGATCCCTGGTACCCCAGATGGTCCCCTGGGTCTGCCAGAGGTTATTCCTTAGCACAGAGGAAGCCCTGAGCACTGCCAAGTGTGGCCCAAAAGCAAAAAATTAAAGTGATCCTAGATCCAGATCACAGAGAATCATGTGAGCAGGTGTCTCTATGCTCTGTCACTGACAGGAATCATGTGAGCAGGCGTCTCTATGCTCTGTCACTGACAGGAATCATGTGAGCAGGCGTCTCTATGCTCTGTCACTGACAGGAATCGTGTGAGCAGGCGTCTCTATGCTCTGTCACTGACAGGAATCGTGTGAGCAGGCGTCTGTATGCTCTGTCACTGACAGGAATCATGTGAGCAGGCGTCTCTATGCTCTGTCACTGTCAGGAATTGTGTGAGCAGGCGTCTCTATGCTCTGTCACGGACAGGAATCATGTGAGCAGGTGTCTCTATGCTCTGTCACTGTCAGGAATCGTGTGAGCATGTGTCTCTGTGCTCTGCACTGACAGGAATCATGTGAGCAGGCGTCTCTATGCTCTGTCACGGACAGGAATCATGTGAGCAGGTGTCTATGCTCAGTCACTGGCAGGAATTGTGTGAGCAGGTGTCTCTATGCTCTGTCACTGAAAGGAATCAAGTGAACAGGTGTCTCTATGCTCTGTCACTGATAGGAATAGTGTGAGTAGATGTCTATGTTCTGTCACTGACAGGAATCATGTGGGCAGGCGTCTCTATGCTCTGTCACTGACAGGAATAGTGTGAGTAGATGTCTCTATGCTCTGTCACTGACAGGAATCATGTGGGCAGGTGTCTCTGTGTGTGCTCTGTCACTGACAGGAATCATGTGAGCAGGTGTCTATGCTCTGTCACTGACAGGAATCATGTGGGCAGGTGTGTCTATGCTCTGTCACTTGATCACTTGATCACTTGAATCCTGTTATTCATCGATTTGCTTGAGCGGGCGCCAGTAACACTTCCATTGGACCCTATCACGTGCCAATGTAGCCCAATGGCATCTGGTTGATTCAGGAATATGAAGAGCCTCAAACCATTCCTTCAGGGTCTTGACAAAGAAGTCTGACCATCTTGTAGGTGGATGGCCACGTGATCTTTTGACGTCCTGTGGGATCCAGTCGGTAACGGCTCTAGTTCAGCGGTCGTCTCCAAATCACATTACATGTCCAGCCCATCTGAGTTTCGATGCCTTGGTAAACGAGACAGCATCCCTGATTCTGGAATAGCGACGGAGGTCGGAACTCCGGATTCCTTCTCTCACTTGAGTGAGGCGTGATATTCCAAGCATAGCTCTTTCGATTCCTCTCTGGGAGACCCGAATAGCATTCTCATCCTGCTTTTGTAGGGCCCAAGTCTCTGAGGCGTATGTTAATGCAGGGAGAACGGTGGAGTTGAAGAGATGTGCCCAGAGCCGGAGGTTCTTTGTCCTTTTAGCTATTTCTTCAGTGCCTTTGAAGGCACTCCATGCCGCTCTCTTCCTCCTGCACAGCTCAGGTATTAGGTCGTTCATCATGTTGAGTTCTCGACCTAGGTACACATAACTGCTGCATTCAGAGATGTTTGTTCCATTGAGAGTGAGTGGGGCCTCTGGAACTAGTTCATTTTTCATAAACATAGTTTTCTTTAGATTCAGCTGTAGACCTATCTTATAATGTGAGCAGGCATCTCTATGCTCTGCACTGACAGGAATCATGTGAGCATGTGTCTCTATGCTCTGCATTGACAGGAATCATGTGAGTAGGCGTCTCTATGCTCTGCAATGACAGGAATCATGTGAGCAGGTGTCTCTATGCTCTGTCACTGACAGGAATCATGTGAGCAGGCGTCTCTATGCTCTGTCACTGACAGGAATCATGTGAGCAGGCATCTCTATGCTCTGTCACTGACAGGAATCATGTGAGCAGGTGTCTCTATGCTCTGTCACTGACAGGAATCATGTGAGCAGGTGTCTCTATGCCTGCGACAGGAATCATGTGGTAGGCGTCTCTATGCCGCAAATGACAGGAATCATGTGAGCAGGTGTCTCTATGCTCTGTCACTGACAGGAATCATGTGAGCAGGCGTCTCTATGCTCTGTCACTGACAGGAATCATGTGAGCAGGCATCTCTATGCTCTGTCACTGACAGGAATCATGTGAGCAGGCGTCTCTATGCTCTGTCACTGACAGGAATCATGTGAGCAGGTGTCTCTATGCTCTGTCACTGACAGGAATCATGTGAGCAGGTGTCTCTATGCTCTGTCACTGACAGGAATCATGTGAGCAGGTGTCTCTATGCTCTGTCACTGACAGGAATCATGTGAGCAGGCGTCTCTATGCTCTGTCACTGACAGGAATCATGTGAGCAGGCATCTCTATGCTCTGTCACTGACAGGAATCATGTGAGCAGGCGTCTCTGTGTGTGCTGTCACTGACAGGAATCATGTGAGTAGGCATCTCTATGCTCTGTCACTGACAGGAATCATGTGAGCAGGCATCTCTATGCTCTGTCACTGACAGGAATCATGTGAGCAGGCGTCTCTGTGTGTGCTGTCACTGACAGTCCCCATTTGGAGCCCATCAGACCAGACAGAATCTCCTTCCTTGAGACTTGTGCAGAGTGGCATGCTTTAGAGTTGTCCTAGTGACCTGCTTCTGGTGTCTCTCCATCTGCAGGCACGGCAGCTCTTTAAAGAGCTCTACATTGATCCCACGAAAGTTCACGACTTGCTGCAGTTGGGTTTCACTGCCCAGGAAGCTCGTCTGGGCCTGAGGGCATGTGAGGGGAACGTGGGTCACGCGGCTGCCCACATCACCAGCCGCAGAGAGGTGTGTGACCTGCCATGGCTGGTACTGGTAAATCCCCAGGCCCCGGGCGCCAGGAGAGCTCGTGTCTCTCTCTGCCACACACAGCACAGTCTCCGAGGGCTTGTTCTTGCTCTGCTGACAGCTTCTGCCACATGGGATTTTCTTGCTCTGCTGACAGCTTCTGCCAATGGCGACTCTAGTCACCAGTGCGGCGCATTGCGGGACCTGAAGCCAGCGCCAGATCCTTGCTGCAGGGGCCGGGCGGGGGAGCTACACTGGGGACCCGAGACCTGTCCTCATTCACGACCTCGTTTCAGCAATGCTGGTGGTTCTGCAAAGGCTTGAAAGCACCTCTGCAGAACAAAGCGCCCCTGACCCCACCCCAGAAGAGGCGTTTGTCCCAGTTTTGGTGCCAGTGGTGGGAGCTGGGAGGGAGGCAGCACCCTCCGTGCCCGCCTCTACCCCTCGGGGCCTCCCGGGCTCACCTCCCTCCTTCCCCTTCTGCGCGGAGCAGAGAGGAACAAGCCTCAGTAGCTTTGTCCAGACCGTGACTCTGCTCTGCCTCCCCAGGAGTTGGCGCAGATCAGGAGAGAGGAGAAGGAGAAGAGGCGGCGGCGTCTGGAGAACATCAACTCCCTGAAGGGGATGGGCTACTCGCTGCGTGCGGCCAAGCAGGCGCTGCACCAGGCCAGCGGAAACCTGGACGCTGCCCTCAAGGTCAGACCTCCCAGGGACCTGACAGAGGGGGGGCCCGAGTGTGGCCTCAGGGAGTGCTGTCTGGGGATGAGCCCTCACAGCCAGAGGAGAGCCTGTGTGTCAGTGTTGCTCTGGGGTCTGCTCTTGCCAGGGATAGGACTGGCACAGGGCTGTCTGCACAGTGGACGGAGACGCAGGCAGGAGACTTGGGGGGGGCTGTGCCGAGTTTCTGCGGTGAAGTGGAGGACAGTGTGTCCCACAGTGCTTGTGGGGCAGCCTAGGAGAGGGGGTAATGCCAGCCAAGTTGTGGCGAGTCCCGCGGGAAGGGCGGGTCACAGCCAGCAGGGCCTTGAGCGCTGAGCTTGTGCTGCGGGGCTGGTAGAAAGCTGTGGGGTGCCTTGGAGGCGGCCATGGTCCTGTCTGAATCCTTGGGGCGGCAGAGAGAGACGTTCTCTTGCCGGGTGTCAGTGCCGCGGACAGAGACCAGTCATCGGGCCCTCTCCTGGTGGCCCGAGGCGCACCGGGGTTCAGGCGCTGGCCTTGTATGTGGCTCACCCTGCCTCAACCCCAGGCACCGCAAATACCCCCGGCGCCACAAGTCTGGGTGGTCCTAAAACAAACACGAATCTCTCTGGCTGCCCATGCCTAGAGGGTATGATGCCTCCGAGAGTTTCGGGTGCCCTGCACTGCTGGAGAGGCCCGTGTACACATTCCCTGAGCTCTGCGGTGGCCTGTCCTCACTGGGGTCACACAGATGGGCAGTCACTGCGGAGTGGCGGGCGTCAGGCACCTCATCTCTCTGTTTTCTAGATTCTTCTCAGCAACCCTCAGATGTGGTGGCTCAGTGATTCCGATTCTGATAGCAGCCACCAAGAAAGCCCTTCCCAGGAAAGCATCGACCAGGTGAGCGCCCCTGCAGGATGGTGGGGTGCCGGAGTGGACGGCCAGCCAGCACAGGGCAGTTAGGGTGGCGGGGCAGAGCAGGGAGGCGCCCCTCCTTGATGAGCAGACTGTCAGACTTCCCAGGGCTGGGGTCCTGGTGGCCCCCACACTGGTGCCGCACATACTGCGCCTTCCCCAAGTAGGCGTGAGCCGTGGGCCACTGTGGGATGCCAGCTCCCGTGGCCCTGTGTCCCTGTGTCCCCCCAGCTTGTGTACATGGGCTTTGACCCGGGAGCTGCCGAGGCTGCCCCTCAGAGCATTCGGGGCAGCGTGCAGCTGGCTGCCCAGACCCTGGCGCACAATGGCGGGAGCCTTCCCCGGGCCTCCAGCCGGCCGCCGAAGACGCCGCCTCCACGCCCTCCACGTCCCCTTCAGATTCCGCAGGTGAGTCTGGGGTGTCCAAGGCGCCCCCGCAGGGGAGGTCAGTGGGCCCGCTGGTGCATCCTGAAGCAGGAAGTGTGTCCTGATGTGTCCACGCTGCGGGAAGATTCTCCCTGCCCTGCGCCTCCCACTGCATACTCGCGCTGTCCCGTGCTCTGCCCGGTCTCGCCTCCTCAGCGCCCTGCTCTCTGCCGCAGGCACCTCCAGTGCCTCCACGGATGAAGACATGGAGACAGAAGCCGCCAACGAAATCCTGGAAGATATTCCAGAACACGAGGAAGATTATCTTGACTCGACTCTGGAAGACGAGGAAATCATTATCGCAGAGTACTTATCCTATGTAGAAAATATTAAGTCAGCAACAAAGAAAAACTAAGTCCTGAACAGAAACAAGTACTAAGCTTCTGCTCATAAATCCTGTCCTTATGTCTGATGCCCGCCTGCCTCTCTTCCTTTGGGCGACTGCTCCAGAGCCTTGCCGAGGTCCGAGGGTGGTCGGGGTTGGGGGGCGGGCGAGCTGTGCTGCTCTGAGGCTGGGGAGGAGCTGGCCTAGGCTCTGCAGGCCCGGTGGGGTGGGGCGCTGGGCGCTGAGGAAGCTCCAGGAAGAGGGGCGGGCATTATGTCCCCCTCCGCTTTCCCACCAGCACAGCCTGTCTTCCTGCTGGCCCCTCACTGCCCGCCTGCCAGCCTTGAGCCAGTCCTGCTCAGGCCTGCTGGCCGGTGGCCGGAGCAGGCAGCGGCTGGAGCTTCTACGGCGGCCTTAGTGTTGTCACGGCGCCCTGCTTACTTCAGACATGCCTTGGGACACAATTTATATGTGTTTAAAAATCTTTACAAAAATAAAAGCTTGTATTAAATGGGAAAGTGATAAATGCTGATCCAAGCAACTTCTGTTTGCGAAACTCACTGCTGACAAGGCCCTGCAGAGGGCGCTGCGCTCCTCAGGCCTTGGGGGCTTTGCCTCATCTGTGGCACAGCCTTGTCCTGGCACCTCACGCCCCTCAGCAGTGGCGGACAAGAACCCCGGGCAGCGGAGGTGTGAGCCGGTGTCTGACTCCTCCCATGAGGCGGCAGCTGGAGCGCTTGAGCAGCCCGGGCAGCAGCAGGCCTGCAGAGCCGGAAGGACACAGGGAAGCAGAAGGTGGGAGGGGCGGGGCCTAGTTGTCATCACAGCCCTGGCTCGTACTCGTCCAGCTGGAGGCGTTGGGTGGGCATGAGGGCAGCACAGAACCCTGAGGGGAGAGGGGAAGCAGAGCTGCTCCCAAGGGGGCATTTGGAAGGCCACGGCAGACAGGGATTGCCCACTTGTAGTCAACAGCTAGTGCCCTGGGCTGGACCAGGCTCAGGCTTTCAAATGCTTGGTCGGTCTCAAGCAGGCTTGGAGAGACAAGCTGGCACCTGAGGGTGTCCCCAGCCCATGGCACAGGACGGCTGTTCCAGCTGCTTGTACAAACATGACAGGGAGTTGCCCCCTGGCAAAGCGCAGGGAGCTGGAGACTCTGGGACGGCCCTGGTGGGAGAAAGGCTAGAGGGGGCTGTGGAGTGAGCGGAGCATACTCATACTGTACCGGTGGCACAGCCCAGCAAAGGTGTGTCAGGCCGCAGCATGGGGCTGTGGGGACTGGAAGGCTGAGGCCCCATCCTCCAGTGTGAAGCTGGTCACCCAGGAGTCTGTCCACTCTTCTCCAGTGGCCTGCCCACAACTCTGCAGATGCTCCTGTCCTGCGCGAGCGTATTTACCAAAGCAAACGTGGCCCATCTGGCAGACGCAGCTGCTACTGGGGTGAAGTGGCCTCCCTGCTCCCTGCTCTGGTCACAGGCTGTGCCGTGCCCGGAATATGTGTGCACACACATTCACGGGATTCCAGGAATGGGGCCCAGGCATGTTTCCCCAGTGAGCTGCAGCCCCGAACGTCCATGCAGATACATCAAGCCGACTCTGTGGAGCACTTGCTGCGGAGCCATGGAACCTCCCCCGGGCTGGGCTGGGCCGGGCTGAGCTCAAAACCGGACAGGCCCAAGAACTAGGCCTTCCTGTACTCAGGCCGCAGGATGGCATGGTGGGTCCACATCCATGGGCTAGAAGGACCTGGGGCCTCCAGAGCTGAGTCCCCTTCTCCCCCCTCCCCACAGTTCTGCAGCTACCCCACCTGCTTCTCTGCAGAAAGTCAGAGCAGGGCATGACGGGAGAGGGAAGGGCTGGTCCTCGGCTGCTGGTTCACCCACGCAACAGGCAGGCCCAGCTGCTGTGAGGGCCTGAGGTTCTGGCCGCCACCAGAGGAAGCTGAGCCTGTCTGCAGAACAGAGGTCAAAAGTCAGAGTGCTTTGCCTCGGATATTTACTTGGGACAACAAACCATGCCCTCTCAGCAGGAAAGACCTGGTGTGGGGGCGGAGTGCCCAAGTTCTAATCTTGGGCGATTTTACCGTTTGGTATAATAGCTCCCTTTCGGCAATCCCTCCGAAGGGCTAGTTGTGAGTAGGTTAGGGTTAGGGTTAGAGCCATTTTCAAACGTAGGGAGGCCAGGAATAGTTAGGGCCACCGTGGGTTTGCCCCTGATTGATGAGAAATGTTTGTGGAGAGGTCCCTGTCCCCATTGCCCTCTCTGTCAACAGACTAGGAGCCCCGTGTCCTCTGCTTGAGAGGCTTCACCTCTTTCTCTGGTAGGGAGCTGTGTCAGTGTCAGGGCCTGAGGGTGCTGCTTCGGCCCAGGGTTGAGGGGTGGCGGGGTCACCAGGGACACTCCGGCCGTGCTGGGGACATGTGGTACAAGCATGGGCCTGAGGTCAGCCACATACCAAGCATGTGCCTTGGCCTCAATCTCCCATCCCTGTCCATTCTCCATCAGGTTTTGGGGGGTTTTCCCAGCAGAACTGCAAAGTAGGGGGGCACTAGTAGCCACATTCAGCTCACCTCAGGTCACACCGAGGTCACACCTCAGGTCCAGAGCACTGGGCTGGGGCACGTGGGTGGGGATTGAATTTGGGGCCGGGAGCATGCACACAGCTGCTCCAGCAGAAAGAGAATATGGACCAGGGCTGGAGCATTTGGGGAGGAGCACCTGCAAGAGAGCTGGTGCTCCATCACCACAAACCACACACACACACACACACATCATTCACATACATGCATAATCACACACAAATGTATACTTTCATACATGCACATACATACACACATACACATTCACACATATGTGCATATATATAAACACAATGTCATACATATACACACCTCACATACACATTCATACCCTCATACACGTATACACACTCATATATACTCAGACACATTTATACATGGACACACACACAACACACACAACCCTTGCCTGAGCATAGTGAAAAGATGCTGATCGCAGAAAAAATATTTTTCTGGAGGGGTCACACCTAGCAATGCTCAGGTCCTGGAGTGTACCAGGACCATATGGGATGCTGGGGAGGGAACCCAGATTAGCCACATGCAAAGCAAACACCTTCCCAGCTATGCTATAGCTCCGGCCACCAGGTGTTGGATCATGACTGCATTAGTGCTCCAAGTCCTCCCCTCTAAACTTGCTCATCAGGGCGGAGCAATAGTCCAATAGGTAGGGCGTTTGCCTTGCATGCGGCCAAGGTTCGATCCCCGAGCACCACCAGGAGTAATTCCTGAGTGAGTTTAGAGCCAGGAGTAATCCCTTAGTATCGTCGGGTGTGACCCCAAAAGGCAAAAAATAAAAAAAAAATAAAAAAATAATAATAATAATAATTATAACCCAGAAAAGACCACATTATGGGCCTTAGCCTGGCAACCTACAATTTGGTGGGACAAGCTCCTCCCATCCCGTCACTGCAGAAATGGCTAACACCACTCTCGAGTTTAACAGCAGCTCCAAGTCCAGGACACATGTGCACCCAGCACCTTCTCCCAGAAGCTTCCAACAGACACTGTGCTTGTATACTTAGTGTATCCTTGTGGGGCGCTCCGCCGGGGTCCCCGACAGTGCCGGGGCGAGTTCCTTCTACCTCGAAGCCGGCGAGGACGGATGAAAACTCAGGAACCGATGCAGTTTTAAAAGGCTTTACTATCACAGGTTCAGGCATACAAATCAGCAAAAGGAAAAACCCGATGCTTAGGATTCCAGGCTAGAACCCCAGCCACGTGTAGGCCAAGATGGCGACCACCACGTGTAAAAGCTTCAAGGGGGTGACGCTCACAGGAGAGAGATCCCACAAGGAAGAAGGAAGCAAGAGCGGGAACCGGCTAGTGTATATCCCTGTAACTCAGACCTTCTCCCACTGTTATGGAAAGCGGGAGGGTCCAATGCCCTTAGGTAATCCCCCCTGCACCTCACCTAGGGCCTTTACTGTGCTAATGTTTTGAGCCGAAATCTGCTTAGGAATGCCTTTGTAGTGTAGAGAGGGGGTTTCTGAGATGGCATGTCCGTACCAAAGACTAATACTAATGCCAGTTAAATATTTCTCCAAGCCTCACAAGTCTCCTTACTTCTTAATTTTATATTTAGTTGCCTTTGAGTATATCAGGGAGCCATGCTTGTTTGCTTGGAAGCAAACAGCTTTCTCTCTGGTCTAATACTAGGTGTCCTACTGGCAGGCTAATATCTGGTGATCAGCTAGTCCATAATTGTGTAGCGGGAGAATTATACCAGCTAGTACAGTACATTCGGATAAACGCTACATTTAGACTACCCCCTTATTATGGGTGATTTCGGGAGGCAATCCAGAGCAGATACAGCGGCCTAGGAGTCCTGAACATATCCTCACCCTTTAGCTATTTCTTTAATCTGATTGGCTATATCAGATATAAAGACGGGATTAAAAACAGATCTGATGGTTGTGTGATCTGATTGGTTACACAAAATGACCAATCAGGTCCCCTATATACCAACCAATCAGATCAGTGTTACAAAGACCGCATAATGTTACAATGTTTTGCTCTACAACATCCCGCTCAGATGGTTATGTAATGGCACATTCTTCCCAATACATGGGAAGACCTCATGGAGGTCTTCATAACCCCATAACCAGGTCCTATTACCCACATTTCTCCCATGCTTGGGTCCCAGAATTTGGAATATTGTTAGCATTTTGTTGTTGATGTTTTTCCTCTGGGGCTAATGGAATGTGTGTGTGAGAGAGTGAGCGTGTGTGTGTAGGGTATAGTAGTCACTTTGTTTTGGTTGGCCTAAGAAGGTAGATTTAGGGACTAGAGCAATAGTACAGCAGGAGGGCATTTGCCTTGCATGGGGCTGACCTGAATTGGATCTCCAGCATCGCACATGGTCCCCTGAGTACCATCAGGAGTAATTCCTGAGCGTAGAGCCAGGAGTAACCCTTGAGCATCATTGGGTGTGACCCCCAAAAAAAAGGTAGATTTTTATTTTTGGGGGTTACACCCGGCAATGCGCAGGGGTTACTCCTGGCTCTGCACTCAGGGGTTACTCCTGGAAGTGCTCAGGGGACCATATGGGATGCCAGGAATCGAACCGGGTCGGCCGCATGCAAGGCAAACGCCTCTCCCCGCTGTGCTATCGCTCCGGCCCAAGAAGGTAGGTAGATCTAGGGGTGAGGTCGCTGAGAGATATTTTTTTTTTTAAAAGGGGCGCTGGGCACATCAGCCTGGGCACCTTGTGAGTTTTTGGGTGGCAGGACAGGGCACAGTGGGGGGGCTCGCTCCACCGCAGTGGGAAAGACCCGGCGCCTTCAGAGGCAGTGGGGGGCAAAGTTGGCCTCTCCCCCAGCCCTCGGCAGTTCATGCTCCTCCCCATCAGTCCTGAGAGTCTCAAGTGACCCCCACCTGAGCAGGCAGGGGAGGTCAGGAGCCCCAAACCAGAGGGAAGAGCAGTTCCCCCAAGGAAGACATTCTGGGAAAACAAAGGGAGTCATGGCTTAAACAATGCGACTGGGGATAACGCAGGCCACCAGAACCTCGACCTCCGGCCCCAGGGGAAGGACATCTGGGATGTCCCCGGTTCCTGCTGTCCTTGCTGTCCCTGGACATGTGGCCCTGCACCCTGTACCCGCATTCAGGGGCAGCTTTCCCTGATCTCAGTCTGCTTGGACCCTTTGTGGCCCTGCGTGCGGGCGCAGGCGGGAGCTAGGAGAAGCGGGTCTTGCCTCCACCCTCTGCACCACCGTGCACAGGCTGCAAGGCCTCAACCTGCCACCCTGGGCCTTGGCAGCCCCTGGGCAGCCCAGATTCCTGCATCGTGAGTCCAGAGGGGGCCAGAGGTGGCCCTGTCTGCAGATGCCCACAGCTCAGGCCTGGTGCCGCCGGCCTGCAGTGGATCCCAACTCCTGGGACTTGGAGTGCCATTCCAGGGCTGGATACCCCTGAGCTCCAGCTCCCCGCCCCAGGATGAGGGATAGACCACGGGATGGACCCCTCACTGACCTGGGTTTGGGGCCACACCTGGCATTGTGCTCAGGGGTCACTCCCAGTGGTGCTCCAGGACGCGCCCTGCCCTCCTTCGTCTACAAACCCCTCCCATTCCAGGGCCCTACGTCCCCTGCAGTGGCCTGACCTGTCACCACTCCCCATGCCCACCCTCACTCCAGTCAACACTGCACCGAGGCAGGGCCCGCATCCGTCTGCATCTGGTTGCCGAGGTCTCAAGACAAAGGTGCCCAAAGCCTGACCCGCCTTCTTCCTCCGAACCTGCCACACCCTACCCAGGGCCGTGCCAGGAATGAGGGTACACCCATGGGCCTGTGTCCTGTCCGTCTATCTCCTGGACCCACGATCTCGGGGTCTTCTTCCCGGCATCTGAATGGCAGTTCAGGGTCTGCCTCAGCCCCTCCTGGCTGTGTCCCCTTCCAGACCTGTCTTGTGCTGTTTTTGGGGGCCACATCCCAACATTATCCAGGTGCTCAGGGAAAACTCCAGGCTCAGTGCTCAAGGGTGGCTCCCAGCAGTGCTCCCCTGAGCACTGGAGCTAGGGAGGGAACCGGGATGCCTGCAGGCACATCCCATGCTCAGCCCTTTGTGCTCACCCCAGCACCCCAGGTCTGTCATCCCAACACAGCTTTCTGCTGCGCCCTGTCTCACAGGGGGGCCCTGAGGAAGTGTGCGCAAAGGCTCCCGAGTCTGAGGGGGCCATGATGTGGAGGCCACACTCACAGCTGCCTCTCCAGCTCCATGGTGACCCCAGGAACTCTGGCCCAGGTGCAGAGCCTGCAGAAGGGGGCACGAGCTGGCATCATCTGGCAGCAGACCCTGCATCAAATGAGGACATCTCGTAAGCTGAAGAAAGAACACTGCAGAGCTAGGGCAGGCGCTGCCCACTCGGGCTCACGCAAGGACATGTTCTCCCACCCCACTGAGCTCAGAGAAACATTTGCAACAAGGAGAGTGAGTAAACGCTGAGACTTAGTGTTTTACTCTGTAAACGCTGAGACTAAAGTAAATATTTTCTAAGATGAATGTGAGTATGGAACCAGGTGTAGAGACGAGCATACTAATCACAAAGTTTATGATATACAGCGAAAATACACGAAAACATGGGGCTCCAGTAGTTAGTGCTTTATTCGGGCTCAGGGATCACTCCTGGCAGGCTCAGGGGACCATATGGGGTGTCGGGGCTTGAGTGTGGCTCAGCTGTATGAGTCATTCTGTCCCTTCCCCACAGTCTTGTCTTTCTGGCCTTAGTCTCCCATATGGCTCTCTGGGGAAACTGAGGCGTAATAGGTGATTCTGCAGTGCAGGGAGTGCCCGGTTAAAGGCAGGCTCACCTCACAAGCGGCTGGGGAGGCTGGAACTCAGCTCGCCCCTGGGGCCCAGCTGACCATGGGGCCCCCGGGAGGACAGATGGGTTTTGGAGTGGGCCCATCACCTCTGGGGGGTCCCGGAAGCAGCCGGATGAGGGCTCACCCCACCACACTAGCCACCACCTTCGCTGTCCAGACGCTGGGATACTACCTCACGACCAGATTAACAGAGCAAAACCAAGTTTGAGCCCAGGTCGCGCGGCCAGTCCATCAAAATAGTGGAAACAGTAATGTCCTTTAATGCACTGTATTCCACGATGTGCAGGAAAGTTTGGCGGGAGGGAGAGATAGAGAGGAGAGAAAAGACATACAGAACCCGCCAAGTAGTTGAGGTGTGGGAGGGGGGAGGGAAGTGGGGACATTGGTGATGGGAGATGGGTTTGGGTGGAGGGATGGGTGTTGGAACACTGTAGAATCAAAACTCTACATGAGCATCTTTCAATTGTATATCTAAAATGGTGTAATAAAATTTTTGGGGAAAAATAAATAAAATTTAAAAAAAAAGGTAGGCTCAGGTCTTGTGGTCAGAGTGACCCCAAGTCTTTTCCTGAGCGGTGTCGGATAAGCTGAAGGGGGAGGGCTCCGCGATGAAGGGGCAGTTAGGAAGGCTGATGCCAGAGACTGCAGATTTTCTCAACATGTTGTTTTACTGAAATTCTCCAAAACTCTATGTGCAAATTTGAGGCACCGAAGCATCTTGACAAATTCTTCCAGAAGTAAAGAAAAAAAAATGGGGGTGGGGAGGTGGAGCTAGTCCAGTGGGGAGGGTGTTTGTCTTCATGTGATTTGATCCCTGGCTCCCTGGGTGCTGCCAGGAGTGATTCCTGAGTGCAGCGCCAGGAGTAAGCCCTGAGCACTGCTGGATGTGGCCCCAAAAGTCAATAATAAAATGATGAAAGCATTCTTCACAGTATCACTGTCTTCCCGTTCATCATCGATTTGCTCGAGCGGGCACCAGTAACGTCTCCATATGTCCTGTCTCATGCAAGTAAAGCCCAAGGGCACCTGCTTGCTCCAGGAACATAAAGAGCCTCAAACCATTCCATCAGGTCATGGGAATGAGGTCTATAATCGTTACTGGCATTTGGCATATCAAATACGACATGGGTAGCTGTCTTAATGCTTAAGAAAGCATTTTTTTTTTTGCTTTTTTTGGGTCACACCCAGCAACGCTCAGGGGTTACTCCTGGCTCTGCACTCAGGAATCACTCCTGGCGGTGCTCGGGGGACCATATGGGGCGCCAGGGATCGAACCCGGCTGGCACAGGCCGGCGCGTGCAAGGGCAAATGCCTTACCCGCTGGGCTATCGCTCCAGCCCCTAAGAAAGCATTCTTTTTTTTTTTTATTATACCACCGTGAAACATACAATTACAAAGGTGTTCATAATTGGTTCTTGGTAATACAGTATACCAGCACCCATCCCTCCACCAGTGCCCCATTTCCACCACCAATGTACCCCACCCCCCTCCGCCCACCCCCATGCTGCCTTAATAGCAGACAGCCCCGTTTCCACTCTTTCTCTCTCTCTGTCTCTGCATCTCTCTCTCTCTTCTTTTTACACATTGTGGCTAGCCCTGCAGATATTTAGAGTTTATCACTTAAGTCTCTTTGTGTATATTCAATGGTGAGTTTTAATCTGCCATTACCATTTCCACATTTAGTAAAACACTGGTATCTATTTATGTCGTATTAATGAATGCAGTCATTCTATATCTGTCCTTTTCCTTCTGACTAATTTCACTCAGCATGATAGTCTCCATGTCCATCTATTTGCAGGTAAATTTCATAATTTCATCTTTTCTGACAGCCGCATAGTATTCCATAGTGTAGATGAACCACAGTTTCTTTAGCCAGTCCTCTGTTCTCGGGCATTTAGGTTGTTTCCAGATTCTAGCTATAGTGAATAGCGCAGAGATGAATAAAGAAGTACAGATAGTGTTTCTGCTATGCGTTTTCCGGTCTCTCGGGTATATTCCCAGGAGTGCTATTGTTGGATCAAATGGGAGCTCAATATCTAGTTTTTGGAGGAATGCCCATATTGTTTTCCAAAAGGGCTGGACCAGTCGGCACTCCCACCAACAGTGGATCAGAGTCCCTTTTTCCCCCACATCCACGCCAGCACCGGTTGTTCCTGCTGTTTTGGATGTGTGCCAGTCTCTGTGGTGTGAGATGGTACCTCATTGTTGTTTTGATTTGCATCTCCCTGATGATTAAAGATGAAGAGCACTTTTTCATATGCCTTTTGGCCATTCGAATTTCTTCTTTTTTGGAAGCTTCTGTTCATTTCTTCTCCCCATTTTTTGATGGGGTTGGCTGTTTTTTCTTGTGAAGGGCTACCAGTGCCTGATATATCCTGGATATTAACCCCTTGTCAGATGGGTATTGGGTGAATATCCTTTCCCACTTCTGTGGATTGTCTTTGTATCTTGGTCACCATTTCTTTTGAGGTGCAGAAGCTTTTAATTTTTATTTAATTTATTTTTTTTTTGGGTCACACCCAGCGATGCTCAGGGGTTACTCTGGCTCTGCACTCAGAAATTACTCTGGCGGTGCTCAGGAACCCGCTGGGCTCCCGCCCCAAGTTTTCGTTTTATATAATCCCATTTGTTTATCTTTGCTTCCATTTGCTTGGTCAGTGGTGTGTCGTCTTTAAAGATACTTTTCATTTCGATGTCGTAGAGCGTTTCTCCTATGTTTTCTTCAATGTTCCTTATAGATTCATGTCTGATGTTGAGATCTAGAATCCATTTTGATCTGACTTTTTGTGCATGGCGTTAGAAGGAGGTCTAAGTTCATTTTTTTACATGTAGCTGCCCAGTTTTCCCAGCACCATTTGTTGAAGAGGCTTAAGAAAGTATTCTTAATGAAAGCTTTCTTAATGAAAGCTGATTCCGACCTACATCTAAAAGGTGTTCAGAAAAGCACGAGAAGCTAACAAAGATAGTTGCCAACTCTATTCTGGGAGACTGACAATGTGTTAATTTGTGAATTAATGAGAAATTGTTGAGCTATCTTAAGAGTAGTGAGTTAAAGGGGGTTGGAGCGATGGCACAATGGGGGAGGCATTTGCCTTGCGTGGCTGACCCAGGTTCAATCCTCAGCACCCCATATGGTCTCCCAAGCACCACCAGGAATGATTCCTGAGTGCAGAGCCAGGAGTAAACCCTGAGTGTGCTGGAAGTGCAGTAAACCCTGAGATTGCTGGAAGTGGCCCCCAAGCAAATAAAAAGTACTGAGTTGAAAATAAAATATTATATAAAAATAAGAAAAAAACCTTTGGGGATATGTATAGGATATCTTCTGCGGTATGTATAGGATGATCTGAGGGCCAAGTCATGGGGTCCCTGCACTGTCCGCAGGGTCCTGGTGCCCAACTCAAGGTGGGAGGTCAGCCCAGGACTTCTCACCAAGTGTGATGGTTCCAGGATGGGGCCTGGAACCCATGTTTCTAACAGACTCTGGGGCTTGCAGTTCAGGTCGTGTTCTGAAGACCCTGGACTTAGGCAGGAACCCCCAGGAGCCAGGGGACCTGGGAGTCACATGAATGCAGGACTTAAGTGGTGGGGATGACCACCAGGTTCCTCATTTTCTTGAGCAGATTCAGTGGTGCTCAGGGATCACTTGTGGGGATAGAGCTTGGTTTTGGCTCCGTGCAGGAACAGTGCTGTAAGCTTTGGGGAGCCACTAGACACGGGGGTGGGGGGGGGGGCTGGATGGAAAAGGGCCCAGGAGGCTGGTGTTTATGGTCTCAAGAAAGTCTTGGGCCGGCTCTTCCTGCTCACTCCCTCTGCACCTACACTGGAAGCTCCTGGAACCAGGACTGCGAGGACGTGAATCACAGGCTTGGCCAAGGGGGATTCCCAGTCTGCGCTCTCAAATACCTGCATACACAGCTGACCGGGTCGGGGCATCCTGCCTGGAGCTGCCCACACACACACACCTGGAGAGGCCAGGCTCCGTGGGTGCAGTCAGGCTGAGCACGACTTGTCAGTGGGGGGCCCGGGTTTGAGCCCTGCCACCACATGGTCCCAGCATTGCTGAGAACAAATCAAACCTGGAGCACCACCAGGTGTGCCCCCAAATTACAATAAAATCAATGAGGAAGAAATGGGCAAATGCACTGTCTTGCTCAGACACGACACTGGGTGGCGCCTCAGAGGCACTGACTGACTGACTCCAAACACAAGTGGACCCTGGGGCCAGATCCCAGGCAGGTGGTGGCAGGTGCTACCAGTCCAAGGAAACTGTGCATGGGAAGCACCTCAGAATTTAAACATTTCCGGCTGAAAACTAAGAATTGTAACTTTTGTATTTGAAACTTACTAGAGCTGGGTGCGGTGGCCCGGAGTTCAGAGGCATCTTGGTTTTGCAGATGGACAATGATGAACTGAGAACCATGCCAGTGCCCCAATGCAGGGTCAGGTCCTGCAGACCCCCAGGCACATCTATTTCAGGGGCTACAGGTAACTCCAGGTGTCCCCTTGAACTTGGCAGAAATGCACATAGAGGGGCTAGAGCGATAGCTCAGTGGATACGTTTTCCTCGAATGTGGCCGACCGGGTTCGATACCAGGCATCCCATATGGTCCCTCGAGCAACTTAGCTCCTAAGTGAAGAGCCAGGAGTGACTCCTGAGTGTCACCAGGTGTGGGCCAAAAAAGAAAAAAAAAACTCAGCCCGGCCCCACTTGTCCTCATTTTCTTGGTGGGTGGGGTCTGGGGGACAGCGCCCTAATCAAGACACTATAGGAACCCCGGCCCTTGGGCCATGCATGGCTGGTCTCTCAGGAGGGGATCTGGGACAGCAGGTGCTGTCCCTCTGCAAGGTCTCAGAATGGCTGTTCCGGGGTGCCAAGGCCGCACCTGGTTACAGAAGGGCAAGTACCAAGACAGAGGCGAGACTAGAACATTCTCTGGCAGGCTCAGTGAGACCAGCCTGTGCCCTCCCTCCCCACTCATCAGCAGACCTCCCATCTCCCTCTTCTGCCTCTGTTCCTGAGCTGTCCCCAGGCAAGGACCATCTTCAAACACACCAGAGTCCCTATCTGGCACCATGTGCCATGTTCCTGGAGGGAACTGGTCATCCCCACCACTTAAGTCCTGCATTCATGTGACTCCAGGTCCCTGGCTCCTGGGGGTTCCTGCCTAAGTCCAGGGTCTTCAGAACACGACCTGAACTGCAAGCCCCAGAGTCTGTTAGAAACATGGGTTCCAGGCCCCATCCTGGAACCATCACACTTGGTGAGAAGCCCTGGGCTGACTACCCACCCACCTTGAGTTGGGCACCAGGACCCCGCGGACAGTGCAGGGACCCCATGACTGGTGCCAGGTCCCTCAGATCATCCTATACATACCGCAGGCAGCTGGTGGCAGACAGGGCCACAGGCTGCATCCAGGGTGACTTCCCGAGTCGGGGTCGCTCAGATCCCCATCTGGCTCCGGACGGGCAATGCCTTGTGTGGGCTTGGGGACAGGAGGGGAGGAGAGTGGAGGGCTGGGAGGAAGGAGGGAGGAGGGGAGCTGCCGGTGCAGGGAAACACTGGGCCCAGGCCAAGGTTTTGAACACCCGGAGCCCAGCGCACTGACCCGCCAAGGTCTTTCCTGGGCAGCAGGCAGGACTGGGTGGAAGGTCTTCAGGCATGAGACGGAAATAGTCCCAGAAGCTTCTGTGATGTCTTGAGAAACTTTTTGGCAAGACCATGTCCAGAGTAAAGAGCAGAGGCCACTGCCCAGGGTGAGCCAGGGCCAGCACCCAGGGCCCTGCTTGGGATCCCCTTGAAGTGCACCTTATTTAGCACCTTCAGCCTTTGTGGAGGTGAGACTGGGGCAGTTGGGGGTCCGTGACATGGCCATTGGCGGCTGGAGTTCCCCTCGCATGGTAACATGTCACTATGGCTACCGTGACAGTGCCCCCAGAGCTGGCTGGCTGGCTGGGGGCTTCATGCTGTGCCCACCGGGCTGAGCTGGGCAAGCTGTCTAGGCCCGAGGGAGGGCCCAAAGATCCCCCTGGCTTACCTGCCAGCCCTACTTCAGGTACTTCTTAGCCTTTGTTACTTAATGTTTCCATGGTGGGGAGGCAAAGGAGGCAGGATGTTCTGGCATGTTCTCGGAAATGTTCCGCAGCAGCCACAGGCCTACAAATAGGATTCTTGGGAAGCCTGTGGCCTGGCTGTTTCTGGGAAATTTGGGCCACCCTCAGCACAGGTAGATCTTGTCTCCATGCAGACAACCACCTACGCGGCAGTGGCATGTCTAGATCTTGACACACTTGCTCAAGTCCTTGATCAGCTGTCCCCTCCATGGGACCCCTCAAGGGCAGAGCAAAGCATAGAGACTCCGCTAGGAACCAGGTTCTAGGGAGCAGCTGCAGAATGACAGGATGTCACGGGCAGTGCTGGCCGGCACGGTCTCGGAGCTCTGCAGTTGGGGATGCCTAAAGGTCTCCTAGTCTGTATGCACCGTGGTACCCCTCTTGCCAGTGGATGGGAACACGCACATCTCTGCGCTGAAGATGGGGCCTCAGAAGCCCAGACGAAGCTGCGTTTCCAGACACATGCATGTACAAGTGTCCTCCCTTAAGGCGCGGCAGCCCTTTATCTTTATCCCTTTGGGGAAACTTGGTCCAATCTTGGCTTTGCCGCTTACTTAGGTGGAGTGTGAAGGTACGGGCCCACACAGAGGCCATTACTGTGGCATCTGGCCACTGAAGAACCTAGAGGGGCACGGGCTGACTTTCTGTGCTCCCAGCCTCTTCCCAAGCCCCTGGAGCTCGGCATGTCCCGTCACACCTGTGCTCTGTGGGGAAACCAACTGCAGAGCCCCACTGCTGCCCTCTCAGTCTGTCTGGCAGAAACAATTGACAGCAATTTCCCGATATTCTAAACAATAAGCACAATACTTTTGGTGGGAGGGCACCCCTGGGTTTGAGTTCAAGTGTCGCTCCTGGTGAGTTTGGGGGTTTATATGGAGTACCGGGAATAAGCCTGGGTCTGTTGTATGCAAGGAAACTGTCTTTCCCTGTTATAAAAATCCAGACTGCAAAGCTGCTTCTCTCTCTCTCTTTTGTTTTTTGGGTCACCGGGTAGCGCTCAGGGGTTACTCCTGGCTCTTCGCTCAGGAATTACTCCTGGGTAGGAGTAATTCCTGAGTGCAAACCAGGAGTAACCCCTGAGCGCTCCACCGTGTGACCCAAAAAAAAAAAAAAGAAAAGAAAAAAAAAAGGAATTACTCCTGGGGCGAGTGATAGCCCAGCGGGTAGGGCGTTGCCTTGCATGCGGCTGGCCCATGCTGGCCGGGTTCGATCCCTGACATCCCATATGGTCCCCCGAGCACCTCCAGGAGTAATTCCTGAGTGAAGAGCCAGGAGAAACCCCTAGGCACTGCCGGGTGTGACCCTCCCCATCACCCAAAAAAAAAAAAAAAAAAAGCAAAGGAATTACTCCTGGCTGTGCTCCGCGACCATATGGGATGCCGGGGATTGAACCTGGGTCGGCTGCGTGCAAGGCAATTGCCCTACCGCTGTGCTATCACTCCTGCCCCTTCTCTCTATTTTTTTTAAAATAAAAAGCCAGTGGCCAGAGCAATAGCACAGTGGGTAGAGGCGTTTGCCTTGCATGTGGCTGACCTGAGTTCGATGCCCCAAGCACCACCAGGAGTAATTCCCTGAGTGCAGAGCCAGGTGTAAGCCAGAAATAAAAAAAAAGGCAGCTAGTTAAGGTGTCCAAAAGGGGGCCTGGTGTGTGGCAGCACCTGGGGAAGCAAGTGTCCAGTGTTTCCCTGAGAACTGGTCTCCTAGGCTGGGGCTAAGGTTATTCACGTGGTAATTGACTCTAAATCAAGCAAGCACAGCCACAAGAAAATTCTGACAGGAGAAATGTCTTTTGCTGTTAGAAATGGCACATGTAAGGTTACTGGCATGGTGGGCCCAAGTCCTCCATGTCCTTCCCAAGGTGACACAGGATCACAATAGTCTGAGAGATGAGGGGAGGCCAGCAGAATGTGAGCAGATGGTGGGTTCAGAAATTGCTCTGGGCACAGGAATGTCAGTTCTCAGGACCTCTGAAGCACGTGAGGTCCTGAAGTGGGTTTGAAACAGGTCACGTAGTCAGGAGACTTTCAGAAGAAAGGGCAGGTCAGGTTGCTCCCATGCCGAGCTGTTTTTTTTTTTTTTTTTTTTGGCTTTTTTGGGTCATACCCGGCAATGCTCAGGGGTTATTCCTGGCTCTGCACTCAAAAAATCACTCCTGGCAGTGCTTGGGGACCATATGGGATGCAGGAGATTGAACCCGGGCCAGCACAAGCTGGCCGTGTGTAAGAAACGCCCTACCCGCTGGACTATCGCTCCGGCCCTGACCGGGCTGGTTCTTAAGGTGGGATGTGGGGCCCCCAGGTATAAGTGGGAGGTGGAGTGAGGCTGGCACCCCCGTTTTTCACTTTTACAGTCTTGTGGGGATCGGTGGTTTCTTCAATTAGGGTCTGGGAAGAACCAGGTTTGTGAGGAAATCACGGATCTTCTTTGTGGCTCGAGCATGTTCCAGAAGACATGTGACAACTAAGAGGTGGTAGGCTGCAGCCATAGAGATAGGGAAGTGGCCATGTGTGAGCTTCTCTGGAATGCAGGCCATGAGAGCTGGTCAAGACACACGGGGCAGGAGGCGCGGCAGGCACCACGCACTGTCTCAGCCAAGCCTTGCTCCCACGTGGGGCATCCCAGGTGCCTGCATCACCTTCCCAGTGTGAGGCATCAGGTTCGCCTTGCAGAGCAAGGTAACACAGCTAATAACCAAGTAGGTGCAGGCCAGCCGGGGCTCAGGGCCTTGGGCTTATCAGGCCCACCAAATCACTCAGCACCCTGGAAACTCACTTGGTTGGTCCCTCCCTGCTCACAAGAGTGAGGTTCCTACTCTGGAAAGCTGGAGCAGGAGGGTGCAGGTGAATGTGGCTCTGTCCTTCACCAACTGATCATAACACCTGAGAGGTTTCCTTCCTTCTCAGTAACACCAGTTGGCAGCAGTAACAAAATCCTGAGCCTGGAGACTGACCCTCCAGACCCTGAGTGACTGTGATCATCCTGTGTAGGTACAGGCTAGGGCAGGAGCATCAGGGAGGCAAGGGAGGCCTCACTTCTACTCCATGACCCCCACTGGCCTGAGTAACTGCAGTGTAAAAGGGACGTGGGGTGGCATGGCCCTGCATGGAGGAATCGGTCTTACACAGTCACTAAAAGGCAAGGGGTCCCTGAACTCAAGCTGCTCCCCCAGAACCCTGCAGGCAGTGTCCCTTCCCTCAGCCCAGGGACTTGGGGCGGGGTTTGGTGGCTGACTCCTGGTGAATTGGTTTCTAGGAGGGCACTAGGAGTCACCCTGAACGCCTTCTGGTCCCCCGCCGTGTCCCCCAGCGGCCCCCAGGACACGGCTGGCTCCTTTCAAGGTCACTGAAGGAGGTTCTCAGCTGTTTTATTTACAAGTATACATGAACACAAGGAAAGAAACAGAGCTGAAGCCTTGTTAATAGTAGTGTGACACAGGATCATTTTGATGATTACATTATTTTAAACAACAAACTACACTGAAAAATTAATGGCAATAAAATTCTTGGTCATAATATTAAGAAATACAATATATAAATTGAAAATATGATTGCTTGAAATTTGAAAATGGAAGTGTACTCTTTTGCACAGTCAGAGCTGAACATGATCTGACAAGGGGCGGAGAAGGTCCGACCCATATGAGACTGCTCGGGGATGAGGAAAAGCAGAGTTTATCGGCTCCACGGCCTTGTTGGGGGAGAGGGGGGGCCAGGCCCAGCGCCTCACATCACGGAACAGGACGACTTGCCTTGGGAAGCAGCCCCGTCGATCTTCTCTGCTTCCAGAATGATCCTCCGGAACACGTCCACTGCGGTCTGAAAGCAGCACACGCTGCACTCAGCTGGGGCAGACCTGGGGGCTCCCGAGCGCCCCTGTATGAAGGGACGTGGACCCCCCAGCCACTGCTCCTTCCTGTCCCTTCTGGGGTGCCTCTCCCCTGCAAGCTCACAGGCATCCCGACTTCTCCACAAGTTTCAGGGGAATCCCTGGTGAGGGGGTATGTCTTGCTGAAGCTTGGGGACCGCCATCCTCCCAATGCTCCACATCAGTGCCACCCTGCCCCTCCTGGTGGCCTTGAGCAGCTCTTGGTGGTACCCATTCCCATTCTTCCCTCCCTGAGTTCCGACAACCCTAGAGGCCACTTTCCTGAGGGTGCCCAAGTACTCCTTGTCTCAGCTCATCTCTTCCTTCGTCCATATCATGCTGAGGTATCTTGCCCTCCAAGTAGCTACAGGATCCCCACACCCCACCTGCTTATCCAAGGTCACTGCCCTCAGGAACACCCCCTTCTCTGTCCTGTCTCCTCTCTCAGCACCACACAAAAGATGTTTGTTCTACCGCCAAATAAATGCACACAAAAGTGTCTACAGGGCCAGAGCGATAGTCCAGCGGGGAGGGCGGTTTGCCTTGCATGTGGCGGACCAGGGTTTAATACCCGGCATCCCATTTGGTCCCCGGGGCTGCCAGGAGTAATTCCTGAGTGCAGAGCCAGGAGTAACCCCTGAGCATTGCTGTGTGTAACCCAAAAAGAAAAAAAAAAGTTGCCTACAAAGACCACATTAAACTGAACCTCTTTAGCCAAGCCAGAAGTGCAGAGGTGAGAAGACTGGGGGTGCTGAGGATGACACCAGGTCCCTCCCCATGCCAGATGCACGGAGAACACCGCAGAGTCCTTGTCCTCTGTGTTTAGACATTCCCCTCGCAGGGATCTGCAGCAGGGACCACTGTTGCAGGCTACCAAGGGCCCCACCCTGCCACCCAACATGCTTGGCTGATGATCGGCTGGTGAAGAGCAACTGCCACCAACAGGCTGTAAGCTTGACCACAGAGATGCATACCTGGCCCCGCTGCATGATGGGGCTCACTCGAACCTCCTGTGCAAGCCCCCCCACCCCCGCACCAAGGCACACCCAACCAAGGGACAGTACAGGGCATTGCTTTGCATACTGTTGATCTGGGTTTGATCCCTGACACCTCATGTGGTCCCAAGCCCTTCCAGGAGTGATCCTTGATCACTGCTGAGTGTGGGCCCAGAGACTGAGGGAAAGCAGGAGTGTGAGCAGGGCCAGAGAGAACAAAGGACTGGCTGTTCTTCCACGGCACGGCTTGGCCTGGCTTTGGGAACTCGGCTCAAGACTCTTTACTCAGATACTAAGTTCCTGTCTAATGACTTTTTGCTTGTTTTGGGGCCACAACTGATAAGTTCTTACAGCTTATTCCAGGCTCTGAATTCAGGGATCATTCCAGGTGGTGCTTTGGAACCATAAAGGATGTTGGGCATTAAACTAGGGTCAGCAACGTGCAACACAAATGCCCTGCCACTGTACTAGAAGCCCTGATCCCAAAAGAGCAATTCTTGGTTTGGTTCTTAGATCACACCTAGCTGTGCTGGGGCGGGCTACTTCGGTTCAGTGTACAGAATGGGAAACTGGCCTCCAAAGGACACATGCTCAGTCCACTGAGCTCTCTCCAGCACACATACCTCCCTTCAGGCACCGCCCACCAGCAAGCATGTGGAGAGAAGACTAAACTCAGATTAGGTTTGAAACCCACCAGATAAAGCTAAAGTCATCAAAATCCAAAAGAGCTCTAATAGCTGGAATTTACTGTTAGCTATAGGGTTTTAACGCAACTCTTCTGCCATTCTAGAAGCAGCTTGTCTTAAAGGCCCCAGACCCCCTCAAGCAGCTACGAGGGGCTTTGGATATCCTCAGTGGGTGGGCACCCCCAACTCCATGAACTGCACACTCTGACAATGCCTTAATAGAACGACTGCTAAGAGTCCTTGAAAGTCACCACAGAGCAGAAATGAGAGCTCAGGGGCTGGTCAACTGCACTCTTCTGCACATTCAAGACTGTGAACATGGACATGACCACAATGAGTGGCTCAATGACTGACTCAGGGTGACTCAGCAATCCATGGGGCTCTGGACGCCACAAGCTAAGCCCCACTGCTCCTGACACCTCCATATGGTGTTCTGTCTAACCAGACCCAGCAGGCAACGGTCACACTAGGAAACCTCATCCCAATGACTGCCCTGGCTTGCTTTACCAGTAACACACATCACTATCTATCTTCCCGTTCATCATCTATTTGCTAGAGTGGGCACCAGTATTATCTCCATATGTCCTGTCTCATGCTAGTAGAACCCAACGGCATCCGCTTGCTCCAGGAACATAAAGAGCCTCAAACCATTATATTAGGTCATAGTAACACACATACATCACTAAATGTTTGCCTGGGGGACACTCCCAGCAGTACTCAGAGGTGACTTGGCTTCAGTGTTTCGGGGAGGGGAGGAAATCAAGCTCTCTGGCCACAACTTACATGACAGATCCCATAGGCTGCTTCTGACACCTCCATATGGTGTTCTGTCCTACCAAACCCAGCAGGCAGAGGTCACACTAGGAAACCTCATCCCAGTAACTGTCCTGGCTTGCTTTACCAGTAACACAAGCACATACATGTATACACATAAATCACTAGGTGTTTGCCTGGGGACACTCCCAGCAGTGCTCAGAGGTGACTTGGCTTCAGTGTGTGTGTGTGTGGGTGTGTGGGGGGAGGGGGAATCAAGTTCTCAGGCCACTGTGTCTGGCCACAAATTACATGACAGATCCCATAGGCTGCTCTTGCAGACAATACCGTTGCCTTCATGGCCATGAGCACCTCTTCCCCAATGTGCAAAAACATGGGTTGGTTTTGAAACCCACCGATAAAGCACCAGTCCTAGGGGGAGGTCCCAAGTGGGCCCAACCACCAATGAAGATACCACTGTGACTTAGTTCAATGATAAGTTCGGGAGGCACTGACCCTCATCCAGAGTCCAGGAACGTGTCCCTTGTCATCTAGAACTGGAGTCACAAGTACCAACTTCCTAGGCAGTTAGCTGAAGGGGCCTGGGCTGACTGAGCCACTCTGGACCAATTCCCTATGTGGAACACCTGGGTGACCGAGACTGGTGACATTCCCGAGGGCCCAGGTCTCAGTAAGAGGACCCTCTCTGGTCTGTAGCTGCCTGCCAGACATCAAAACCATCTTGGCTTTGAGATCCCCAGGAAGCCAGGCCCGAGGGTAAGAGTGGGCACAGAATAGTGGGGAGAAGGGTCACAGTACCTGGTTTTCTTTAGCAGAAGATTCCAAAAAAGCTGCATTCCAAGATTCTGCCAATGCTTTTCCTTCTTCATAACTGATCACCCTGAAAGACAGCAAATGTGACTTCAAGTTATTTCTTCTCCACCAAGTGGAAACACAGGACTCATCCATACTCCAGGCCCTGCCACCCAGTGTCTCTACTCCAATGTCACCTCGCCACCAACACAGAAGGGGACAGAGTGAATCTACTTGTAGTGGGAACCCTTGTCCCAGTGAGTTCACAACTGTCCTTGCTGCCTATGGGCCAGGATACTCGTGAACGCAAGGTGAGGTTATTAGCAGCGTGGATGCAGCACCTGAGAATTCCCATGACTGGCCAGTCTTTGGGGGCCAGGGGACCCCTTTGCCCAGACACCATACCCCCAACATGCAAAAAAAAAAAAAAAAAGCCCCTGCCACATACCCTTCTGGGCCACCCAGAGTGACACTGCAGTCTGTGCCAAGCCCCCCACTCCTGTCTCTCAGCTTCTTTGGTCAAATCGCTTTGCCTAAAGAAGATTCCAGACTGGAGTGCCCCATGGCCCAAACGACCCAGAAAGTTGTGCTGAGGAATGCCCCACCTTTCCATGTGCAGGTCTTTCTTATTCCCGACCAGCATGATGGGAATCCTGGAAAGGGAAAGAGAGGTGAGTGGCATGGGCGTGGGCAAGTGGAGGCGCAGGGGCAGGCTGGGCACTTACTGCACTTTGCCCACCATGTCCAACAGTTTGCCGTGGATGACTTTAATCACCTCGGAAGCTAGAAAACAAAAGCAGAAACCAATGATGCTGTGAGGGTCACAGCAGGAGGGGAGGGCAAAGATTCACCCAAGCACAAGCGACCCTCCCACCCCTCACCTCCACTCCCTGCGCATGCCCTACACACAAACCCTCCCGAGAGGCTCGCTTGGTACATATTGAGAGGTGGCGTAAAGGGGACAGAGGGTAGCCCCACCTCTCCCAGTGACCCTATGGGCTGTATGGAGAGGCTCCTGGCTAAGGCCCCATGTTTTGCAGGCCTGGTGTTGCATTGGTCCCAGTTGCCACCAGGATTTGTGGACTCCAGGATCTGCTGGCTTTACCTTCCATACCCAGAATCTGCCTCTCTGCCCTGCACCGGGCCCCGTCTGCCATCTCTCCTCAACACAGGAAGTAGCATCACAGGCCCAGAAAGGCCGCTCTTTTAAGTTTCTTCCCTAGGCACTATCCATGGGACGGGGAACGGGAAGACACACCCAGCCCATGTGTGCACTTTGTTGTCCCCCAAGCTGTAGTGAGCCCGAGGGGAGAGCGCTGAGTATCTGGCCCATGTGGCCTCCCATACCATGATCCTCCGAGGAGGTGGGGCAGACATGTGGGCTTTGGGAAGGGGCCCCCCGTTGTAGACATGAAGGTACACAGGGCCCTTTGCTGGTTCTGCCAGCACCTCCAGGCCAACAGGGCAGGCATGGGCTCTGGGGGTTGGAGGCCCCGCAGCACCCCAGACTATGTTACAAAGTCTAGTCAAAGACACAGAAGTAAATGGACCAGCATGGTCGCTCACTCAGCAGCCAGGATCAACAGCAGTCTGTGTCCAGGGCCTAGAGAAGATGGGCCTGGGATCATCTGCCAGCAACTACAGGCTGGCAGATGACAAGCTGCACAAGACAATCACTGAACACGCGGTGAACAAATCCAAGCCTGAGCATTCTACCAAGAATTTCAACATGACCCTAAGAGAGATTCATACTCTCCATGCAGCGCAAATCAACTCGGCCAAGAGGAGTACCTCTTACCTTTTGATGGATGTAACAGAATACACAAGAATATAACCATTAATATCTATGGAGTATGTCTGAGGGAAGATAGAATATTCATCCTGTAAAGGAAAAAATACGCTTGAGCATAGTGTAACAGACAATTCAAACCCTATTTTCCACATAACATCCTGTCCAAGAAATCAAACAAGAAGTGGTTTACAAGATTATTCTAGATACAGAGTCTACATAATAGAGACTTAAAACTGGTTTGGGGGGTGGGGCCGATAGCCCAGCGGGAGGGCGGCCGGGGCCGGGGCGCCGGGGGGCCGGCCCGCCACCCCAAGGGGCCCCCCGGCCCCCGCGGGAGTGGACCCGAGGGCAGGCCCCGGCCAAACCCCCGCCCCGCGCCGCCCCAAAAAAAAAAAAAAAAAGTTGGGGAACGGGCGATAGTACAGTGGGTAGGGCGTTTGCCTTGCACATGGCCGGCCTGTGACAGCCTGGGTTCGATCCCTGGCATCCCATATGGTCCCCTGAGCACCGCCAGGAGTGATTCCTGAGCGCAGAGCCAGGAGTAACCCCTGAGCATTGCCGGGTGTGACCCCCCCAAAAAAAAAAAAAAAAAAAACTGGTTTGGGGCTTAAGTAATTAATGATTGGCTATTTTGGACTGTGAGGTGGGCTAGGGGACGGGACCCCCAAGCAGTGCTCTGGGGACGAGGGTTTCAGGGTGAGGTTCCAGCACGGGCCAGCCCTTGACGCTCTATTTCCTGACCCCAGAAACAGGTTATCTGAAGACCTGGACTTCTGGACCTTCTGAAAGCAAGGGTTCGAAGAAGAGAGAAAAAAGGAACGTCTGTGAGAAGATCCCACATTTCCTACAAAGGGAAGGAAAGCCTAGGGAGTCTCGGATCTCAGGGCATTAGCAAGTGCTGCTGGGTTGTCCAAAAAATTCACCTTTATAGTTGAAATTGCTAAGGGACGAGCGGATCCATTATCTGCCCTGAGTTCAAATGGCACAAGTAGGGGCTGGAGCGATAGCACAGAGGGTAGGGCATTTGCCTTGCATGCAGCCGACCCGGGTTCAATCCCCGGCATCCCATATGGTCCCTGAGCCCTGCCATAAGTATTTCCTGAGTGCAGAGCCAGGAGTAACCCCTGAGCATTGCTAGGCGTGACCCCCAAAAAAAAAAAATAGGCAGGAAAGCCAACAGACCCGAAAATGACAGAAGTTCACCACCGTCAGTGGGGCTGCCATCTTTGTCCTATACCCACAATGCCCTGCATCGCTCACTCAGAGTCGCCACACTTTGAAGGCAACCCCTCAACAAGCCCAACACCAGAAACTGCCAGTCTCTGTTCCCCCTCTCTCCCTGTCTATGAACAGGGGCCCAGCAGTGAGTCTGCTCTTACAATTCCACTGTCTACCCTCTACAGGCTGGCACCATGATCACTCACTGGTAATGCATCAACCAAATTTATAACAAGCCCTTCCAGCTCTGAAGGATTCCTAGGGCTCATGCAAGCCTCTCCTTGGCCTGAATTCTTTTCTTGATTCGCTCTCCACAAAGCCACAAACAGCTCACACTGCCACCCCACCAGATCAGAGGTACCCCAGCAGGGCAGACACTCTGCTACCACCCTTATTAAGAACCCCAACCCCAGCAGCTCACACAATAGCCCCAAGGGATGGTGTCAAACGGCCTGCTCTGTGCTCCCTCTTGCCCATTTTTACTGTCCCTGGGGAACAGCCCCGTTGATGACACACAAACCCAGATACCTGACTTCCAACAGTGACCAACCAAATCCTCCATTCTGTGACCAGGGACCCACTGACACGCCCTTCACTGGGGGCGGAAAACAGCACCCAGCAGAAGCAAAGAGCACTCACAGCATACTTGTTCATGGAAGCGAAGTTTGGAAAACTGAAACCCACCACCCTATGAAATACGTGGAACCTGTCACAATGTGAAAAAGAGATTTTAAACAACCCTAAAGTGGGAAAACAAGAGAATTATTTGAAAAGCCGCCACAGATGTATGGGAAAAGACAGGCAGCCTGCCCGCTCACATCCCCACACTGATATCTTGGCTTCACTACTGTCTGAGAACGGTAGGGACTGGACTGTCAGGCCCAAGAGGTGAACTGAGATTCTACAGATACTTACTTGTCCAGCTGTATCTACAAGTTGAAGATGATATTCTTGTCCATTTACTGTGATCAGTTTCGTGAAAGCTAAAGGATAAAAGGGAATCAGATGTTAGCCAAAAAAAAAAGCCACTTTCACTTAGAGCTTGAACAATGATAACTGACTAAGCAAGTCCCTAAGTGATCATGCCAAGTCCCACCCACAGAACAAAGAGCAGATCTGAGCTGAGGGCTAGTGACTGCCACTACTTGAGCACGAAGCTCAGGCTGACTGAACTCAAGGGTGAGTAAACCTGGAACCTTCTCCAGAGAAACGGAAATCAGACAATGATTCATACATAGGCTGTATATGGAGGGCACATGGCTACATCTGTGGGAGTTCTCTTGAGAGAAATGAAATGCATTACATAAAGTTGGAGGTCTAGAATCTATCAAAAGCACAAACTTCAATAATTTATAGGAAGAATGGTGTCAGAGCACAAAGAACGATTGCTAATTGGAGTGCTAAGAACTTGCAGTACATGAAAAAGCTTAGAGCTCTAGTGACAGATAAACCAGCCGCGGAGCAGATGTTCTGTGTGAACGAGACACCCTGCCCACTTGGCTTCCCTTTCCAAGTCGTTTGTCACACAACTCCTTTCCCTTACCCAAGGGGAGAGGGAAATCAGACACAAATAACTTCCGGAAAAAATTAATTCAGAATCTGGAGACAGACTTCAAACAAATATAGACGAAAGAGGAAAGAACTATTCATAGTAACAGAATCTTAATGAGTAACCATCTGGACCTGACAGTGACACGGAGCGGCTCCCTCCCTGCGCGCTTGCTGGTGACTGCCCCAACTAGTCGAGTCCTCACACATTCAGGCTGGCTGTTCCACTTGGCAAGGATCTACCCTGGCACAGGGGAAGACCCACCACCTTTGTCCATTCTGTCCCCCAGCAAGACAGAAAGCAAAAGCAGAGGGAAGTGCAGGTGCTAAGGAGGAATGAGGCGGACGGCTACAATCCACAGGATGATGGCTCAGAGACCTAGAGCTCAACTGTCACACAGAAACAACTGATGCCAACAGGGGGCAACTGTCCCCTTCAAATCAATACTATGCCCTTTCTGGGGAATGAGGACTCTAGGAAACGAGCTGAGAAGCACACTCACGAACTTGCAGAGTGCTCTGCATTCTTCCCATGGTGACCTCTCTGAATGGGGAGCAACTGCCCTCTAGGTGAGATGAAGAGGTACGTTTAGGGTTCCCAGAAAGCTTGGAACACACCACAGACTAACAGCACAGAAGCTTCAACTGTGCTTCTGGAACACGTCGATTTGTGTCAACACCATAGAGAGAGGGGCACGGGTAGGGGACAGGCAGAAACACGACCAGGGATGCCCTTTGAGTCAAAGGACCAGAAGAAAAAGCCAGAAAGTCATGCGGTTATGATGGAGAGGATGAGCTGGCAAAGGCTTGAAGGGACTGCAGGGATGGCGGAATCTTGGTATCAGGCTAAGGGGATGTGGGGCCTGAGCAGGGGAGCAACCCCACCTGATTTCTGTTATGAGACTCTGGGAACCGGCACAGAGGCCATCATGATGTGAAGTGGAAGACGGCAACCCACACAGAGGGTGAAGGACAGAGGTGAAGGGTAGGGACTGGAGGTTCTGAATGTTTCAGGCACAAACCAAGAAGGCACTTGGATAGGAAGCAGGGGGACAGAGAATGAAAGTCTGGATGCTCTCAAGATTCTACCCGAGGGCCAGAGTGATAGAACAGCAAGGAGGGCACTTGCTGAGCATTTGGCCAACCGGGTTTAATCCCTGGCACCCTGTTATGGTCCCTGGAGCCCCAGGAAGGATCCCTGAGCAGAACCAGGTGTGGCCCCCAAACAAAAAACAACAGAAGATTTGGCCTGTACCATACGACAGGAACACGTCCCAAGGCAGCAAGCCTGAGGAGGGCTGAAAAGGGACTTGTGGTGGGTGGCAGGGGAGAGGCGGGCAGCTAAGCAGAAAAGCCCCAGTGCTATAGCACAGTGGGTAGGGTGTTTGCCTTGCATACTACCGACTTCGGTTCTATTCCCGGTATTCCATATGCTGCTCCCTGAGCACCACCAGGAATAATTCCTGAGGGGCAGAGCTAGGAGTAACTAACCCCAGAGCATTGACAGGTGTGACCCAAAAAGGGGGAAAAATGCCCCAGGGCAACCTGTGAGACAAGGCTGTTCTCAGAAAGTGAAACTCACTGGGCAACAAGTGCAGAGCAAAGGGCTTGAGGTCAAAGCCCAGGTACCCTGATAGCCAGGTCAGAAAATTAGAGAAGACCCACCCAGAGATGTGAGGAAGTAGGGCCACAATGTCAGAGAGAAGGGCGAGGAGCCACAGCGGGTCAGGGCACAGGTGATCCTTGAAGGCTTTAGAGGACCTCGGCATGCCCACGATGAGGGGAAGCACCTGCCAGGCCGGGTTCAGAGCAGAGCACGGAGCAGGAAGGTTGGATGTGGGTGTCACACACCATGGCCCGTCCGGACAACTTTGATCACTGGAGTGGAGCTTGTGCCTCCCTCTCATCCCGACTCCTCTCTCCCTTTGGCAACCATGGAAGTGCTGATGCTGCCCTCGGCTGACAAAAGCTGCTTCTCAGGAGACTGGCTAAGCATCAAGGGAGGCACCGTGAGATGCTGAAGTGTCCTGAGAACCTGGACACTACTGAAAAGTGTGACCCTCCTAACTCCCCCTGCTCTGGGGCATTGACCACTGTGTGGCCAGCAGTAGTGTCCACGGGGACTGCATAGCTCAACACTCTCCCTTTACTGGTAAGACGCGCTACTAGTTTGTGCTGAGATGTTAGATGGACACTGGTGTAGAGACCACAGAAAATTCGGACAGTAACGTGAATGTAGAAATTCTCCCAAACTAGACAGTAAGCCCTCAAGCTTGGGCATCCCTTGAGCCTGTGCCACCACAGGGCCCCTTCCCTGCTGCCAAGCCACCGGCGCTGGACATGGGAGGACAGAGGGCCAGACTTCTACTGAAAAGGGCAATAGTGGCCTATTTGAGTTTGTGGGCCATGTGATCTCAGCTTTAACTTATTCACAAACATCACAGCTCACAGAACACTCCACAGGGATGTGGTAATCAAAATTTACAATCACTTGTATGTGCCATTAATGTGATTATTCTGAGTTTTTAGCAAATACTAATTCATGTAAAACTGGTCAGGAATATAGATCAGTGGTAAGTGCATGATTCAAGTATATGAGGCTGTGGGGGTTGATCTCTGGCCCTGAATAATGTAAGTCCAAGTCATTATGAGCTCATGTGCCCCAAAAGGGGACCTTTTGGTCCTGTGGGCCCAGGAGACTCCAACCGGTGTTTATGTCTCTGCTGCAGGCTACATGCAGCTGACGCATAGGAAGCTAACTGAGAAAGTGTGTGACCTTCCTACCTGGCCACAAAGTCCTCCTCCTGTCAAGTCTGCTGTCAGGTTTGATGAATCTACACTTAACGCTAGATGTTCCTGAGGATAAATCCTAGCAGAGTGCTGGTATCAGAGTAGTTTGTGGCTTCCTACAGTTTTCCTGTGTAGAAGGGCTACTTCAGATTCTCCTCTGGGATCCTGAGAACCAATATGTCTGCTGCTCCTTCAAGAAGATTCTAGAGGGCCGTAGTGATAGCAGTGGGTAGGGCGTTTGCCTTGCACGCAGACAACCCAGGTTCCATACCCAGCATCCCATATGGTCCCTGAACACTGCCAGGTGCAATTCCTGAGCACAGAGCCAAGAATAACCCCTAAGCAGCGCCAGGTGTGACCCAAAGCAAACAAACAAAAAAGGAAAAACATTCTAGAATCCCTCAGGATACCAGGGAACTGTGAATTAGACTGGACAATGTAATGGCTGGCCCTGGTCTCCAGCGCTTTTTTGCACACAGTCTGAAATGACTTTGGAGCCAACTTTCTTTCTTTTGCTTTTTTGGGTCACACCCAGCAATGCTCAGGGGTTACTCCTGGCTCTGCACTCAGGACTTAACTCCTGGCAGTGCT
>JAJIBD010013261.1:0-29794 GCA_021461705.1 Cryptotis parvus | reverse complement strand
CTCTGCACTCAGGAACTACTCCTGGAGGTGCTTGGGAACCATATGGAATGCCGGGGATCGAACCCAGGTCAGCTGCGTGCAAGGCAAACGCCCTACCCTCTGGACTATCACTCTGGCCCCATGAGGCACATTTTAGCTCTGAGACTGGAGTAAGCGGCAGGAACTCAAGCTGAGGCAGGGAAGGGAATAACCAGATTAATGGATTTTTTTTTCTATTTAAAAAATTGGATGACAGGGTACACCAGCAGTGCTCAGAACTTGCTTCTGGCTCTGTGCTCAAGGATAATTCCTGACGGTTCTCAGGGAACCATATGGGGTGCTGAGTAGTGAATGCAGGTTGATCACGCAAGGTAAGTGCGCTGCCCACTATACTATCTCCCCCAGCAGATTACTATATACTAGATATACTAACTCCCCAGCAGTTTTTTGGGGTTTTTTTTTTTGCCTTTTTTGGTCACACCCGGCAATGCTCAGGGGTTACTCCTGGCTCTGCACTCAGGAATTACTCCCTGGCGGTGCTCGGGGACCATATGGGATGCCGGGATTGAACCCAGGCCGGGAGAGACCGGCCGCATGCAAGGCAAACGCCCTACCCGCTGGGCTATCACTCCAGCTCTCCCCAGCAGTTTTTAAAAAGGTCACCCCGCTGCTACACAGAAACAGAGGTCAGTCTTTGGGGAAGGAGAGACATAACCAGGCTTGAGAACTTGGGAGGCAGAATTTTAGGATTAAATACAAAGGCAAGTGGAAGAGGCAGGCACAGGACTCCAAGTTTTCTGCCCTCTACAGTTTAGTAGCTGATGGTGCCATTTACAGTGATAAACCCAGGGAAAGGAGCCGGTGAAGGAGGGAGGAAGCTTTGGCTTGACTTCCTTGACTTGTCCAGGAGACCTCATGTGGAGATGCCCAGCAGCACAGGGGAGACTGAAGTCTGGAGCTAGGGAGAGAACTCTGTGATGGAGGTAGAGATTAGTAATCATTGGCAGATGGCGGGATTTAAAACCACAGGAAAGAAAAAATAAAAACCCACAGAAAAGGATGAGCAGAGAGGGAGTGGAGAATGGGCCCAAGGCATTTTCTGCTTCCAAGAAGTCAGCCTGAGCCTTCACTGGGAGTGGAGCAGAGGGGCCTGTCTGCCGTCACCGAGTCCAGGTCCAGTGCTCAGTGCTGAGGACGTCACAGTGAACCATCTGGTTTGTCACTCCAGTGTCCTCTCTGGGAGAGGCATTGACGGTGACAGCACCTCCTGTTCCTCCCCAGAGTCACCACCACTGAAGATGCGCTCTGTGCTCGGAGATGACGATGTCCTCCTGCCCTGTGACCAACCATCCAACCTAGCCCGGGCCTTGTGGCTGGTCAATGGGACTGTGGGCGTGAGAGATGGGCAAAATGGCTACCGTGTTGGTGTGGACGGGCTGCTGGTGATCGGCGCACAGTCCAAGCACAGCGGCAACTATAACTGCTATGCCGAGGAAAATGGCCTCCCGCACCCTGCTGGTCTCCTACAGTCTCACAGTGCGGCAGGAAACTCCAACTGCAATTCCACAATTGGCTCCACAACCCAGTGGGAGATCGCTTCTATGTAATGGCCATTGCTGCGCTGGGTGGCCTCTGCCTTATCCTGGCCGCCTCCCTCCTCTATATGGCCTATCTCCAGGGAAGACGAGGTAATCGACGAAAATACTCTCTGGGTCAAGCTCGCCGGGCAGGGGGGGGTTCTGCCGTGCAGCTGCAGACGGTCTCAGGCCAGTGTCCAGGAGACGAAGATGAGGGTGATGATGGGGAGGGGACTGGGGGCGGAGAAGGCAGCTGCCTCCAGATCATTCCTGGGAGGGAGCCCCAGCACCACCGCCCCCCACCGCCACCTCCCCACTGAGCTGACTAATGGGCTGGTAGCACTGCCCAGCCGGCTGCGCAGAATGAATGGCAACAGCTACGTGCTCCTGAGGCAAAGCAACAACGGTGGGCCAGCAGGGCCCTGCTCCTTTTGGGGAGGAACTCAGCCGCATCCTGGAAAAGCGGAAGCACACACAGCTTGTAGAGAACCTGGATGAGAGCTCTGTTTGAGCCCAATCTCCCAGGACAAAAAAAAAAAAAAACAAAAAACCAAACCTCTTCCAAGCCAGCCTACCCACCCCAGGTCGGGCTGCTGGCTACCCAAGTCATCCTCCCGTCTCCCGCCCACTCCAAGCCCTTCCCATTTTTTGATGTCCCATAGGGCTAGTCAGACGGGTCGAGTCAAAGCGCTCACAGACCCTTACTACTCAGACTTCACAGAGTCTTCATCTGTGAAGAGCCCAGGCCAACGGTGCTCCTAGAGGTAGGTGCTCCCTCAGAGTCTGCTGCTGTGCAGCACCTGCCCCAGTTCCTAGTCCTCCGGCCTGAGCACTTGGGAGGAGAGGACCCCACTATCTTGCCCCATTTGCCTACTCATCCTTCCTCTCTCCCATGCAGGGCTCTGCAGGTCCAGACGGGCCTCAATGTCACCACTATCTGTATGGCCCTATGTACTACTACTGGACTGTCCCGAAGCCACTCTGCCAGCCACCTGAGCCCTGCATACAATCCCATGCACATGTTTATGGGCTGGCTGCAGGCCCCGCCCCCAACCCCCATTATGTTTCCTTTTTCTGGACTTTGGGTCTCCTCCCTATTGCCACATCCCATTTTACCAGTCCTTTAGCCCCAGCCCTATGTGGTGACCTCTTTGGCACAGAGCTTGGGAACAGGCCAGCTGAGGGAGTCGGACTGCATCCTTCCGTCTCTCCATTTACAACAGCCCTTGAGTCAGCCTCCTCTAAGCCCCTCAGTCACTGAGTAGCAAGACAGAGCCCCAGGCAGGCCCCTCCCTCGCAGGCGTGCACACATTTCCTCACATGCACCTTCTGAGCCTTGTGTCTGTCAGGTTTGGTCCGTGGACATTTCCGAGGGAGAGCCCTCTCCCATTTAGCTGTCCTCGCAGACACTCGAGGGCGGGCGACCAACTCTGCACTTAATGAGCCAGCCTCCTTCCCGGGAACCAAGCATTCACTAACCCTAACCGGAGGGAGAAGAGACCTAACGTCTACCTGGCACATGAAGCCTGTTCTTGGAACTATGCAAAGGGCAGAGGCTGGGGAGTCTGGGTGCTTTGGCTCCCACCCCTGTCCTATCTCACCGGGCACTTTCAGGGTCCGGCGGCCTCTGAAGTCTCCAGGCCCATGAGGGACAATCAACTCCTGAGGTTCCCATTTCCCTTGGGTGAGGATGACTGTTATTTTTGTAGCCGAGGACGTGGACTCCCACGGATTTTTACTGCCCATCACCCCTCTTCTCCCCTACGATGAATGTATTTATTGTGAAAAAAACACCCTTAGAAACACCCCCTTACCAGCCAGGTGGGCCGAACAGGCAAGTGCCAGCCTTGGGGCCTGGGCTCTGCTCCTCCCAACTTTCCTCCTAACCTGTTGGTTAATAAATACCCTCTTTCCCCACAGCTGAGTGGTTTGCTTGGTCTACACTGGCCTTGCTCTGGACTGCTGAGCCTGCAGGCATGCAGCCACAGGGTTGGCTCTGCTTCCTATCAAACCATCTACTAAGGGAAAAGGGATCCTCCACTTCCTAGCTGCTTTGGAGCATAGGCCTTGATCTGGGCCCTCATTACAAGGTCCTGTTAGTGCACAAGATTACTACAAGTGCAAAAATTCATATGAAGGGGCCAGAATGATACCACAGTGGGTAGAGCTCTTACCTTGGATGATCAACATAGGTTCAATCCCTGGCACCACCCTGAGCTGAGAGGTGCCAGGAGAGGTTTTTTTTTGTTTTTTTTTTTTTGCTTTTTGGGTTACACCGGCAATGCTCAGGGGTTTCTCCTGGCTCTGCACTCAGGAATTACTCCTGGGGTGCTCAGGGGACCATATGGGATGCCGGGTATCAAACCCAGGCCGGCATGGGCCGGCTGTGCAAGGCAAATGCCCTACCCACTGGGCTATCGCTCCACCCCGACCAGGAGACATTTCTAAGTGCAGAGGTCAGGAGTAAGCCCTGTGCACAGCCAGGTGTGGCCACAAAACAACAAAACTTCAAAGATTCCTAGATTTTTTACCTCGTTTCAATTTTATTTTTGCTTTTTGGGTCACACCCAGAGATGCTCAGGGGTTACTCCTGACTCTGCTCAGGAATTATTCCCAGCGGTGCTCGGGGGACCATATAGGATCGAACCCGGTCGGCCGAGTGCAGGGCAAACACCCTACCCACTGTGCTATCACTCTGGCCCCTTGTTGCCTTTTTTTTCGTCTTCCTTCTTGGTGTGTGTCTTGGGGCAGAGGGAGAACAGTCACCCCACAGAGGGACAAGCTTGTTTCCAAACTTTTTTTTTTTTTTTTGGGTCACCTGGCGATGTTCAGGTTACTCCTGGCTCTGTCTGCACTCAGGAATTACTCCTGGTGGTGCTCCGGATACCATATGGGATGCTGGGGAGTGAACCCAGGACGGTTGCTCGCAAGGCAAATCGCCCTACCCCGCTGTACTATCACTCAGGCCCGAGAACTCTGTCCTTGACAGCAACAATCCTAAAGGGCCGTGAGCACGTGTCCGGAGAACGACACGTGGGGTGGCACTTGCAACAGGCACATATGGAGGGAAGCATCAAGTGTGACCCTGGGGCCGTTTATTGAACCTCTTTTCTGGCCTCCTGGAGGCGAACACAAAAGCCACCCGCCCTGCTCGGGGTTCACAGTTGACTACGGAGCCAGCGCCCTTGCTCAGAGCTGGTATTAAATGGACATCCTTGGTGACCTCACCAGGCCTCGAAGTCACCGATCCAGCTGGAGGACAGGCTGTCAAATTCTCGAGGAGCCACCCCCCGCCCTCCCGATTGCGGGGCGAGCAAGAGTCCAGAGTTCCCGCGCTCAGGGTCTCTGCGTGGCAGGGACCGCAGCCAGCTGGAGGAGCCGGCCGGGGCCGGAGTGCAGGCGCCCGGAGTCCAGCCTCACGGCTCCTGGGCAGCGCCTGGGGGCTCCCGGGGCGCAGCCCGCCTGCCGCGGAGGCTTTGTTGGTGAAGGGTGCCACTGGCCCTGGATGCTGGGGCTGTCGGTGTGGAAGGGTTTGCGGATGCGGATGATGTCCAGCCCGGAGCGGGTGGCCAGCTTTTGCACCAGGGCGCCGATCTCCTCCAGCGACTTGCCGTGCAGGCTCTCCTCGTGCACCGCCCCGTTCACTGGCCGGGGATTGGAAGCGGCGGTCAGCGGCGCCCAGTGGCCCCACCTCCCGGCCCGGGCGCGCCCCCCAACTCACGGTATTCCGCCACCACTCTGGGCACACAGCACGGCCGCGGGTTCACGTACAGGACCACCCCGGGGTTCCGGCGGGCGAAATCGATCGCAGCCTGTTCCACGAACTCCCCTGAGGAACCCGAGACGCGTGAGGAGGGGGACACCAACCTCCCGGCCCGCGTCGCGGCCCCGCGCACGCCTCACCTGGCGCCGCGGGACGAGGGCCCGTCGCGGCTGAGCGTGAAGCTGAGGCGCTGCAGCTGCTGCACGTAGCGCCCCAGCCCGTTGTGCAGGACGCTGGTCAGGAACCGGCTCGCGGTGCCCCTCGCCGTCATGGCTCCGGCGGGCACCACACCCGGGCCTCCGCCGCGCGACCCCAGCCGAGAGGGCGGGGCTGGCGCGGTGGCTTCCGCTTCCGGGGGCACGCGTGCTCGCTCAAGTTTTGCTTCCGAGGTCATGGCCTGTGGCGCGGTTTCGTGATCCACGTTACGGGTCAACTGGGTGAGACGAAACCCGGGGTCGCGGAGCCGGGGCTGACCGTGGCCAGCTCCTGGGGGCCGGGGGCGAGGGGGACGCAGAGCGGGCCCGAGACGGGCTGCCGTCGCCCAGGGGTCCCCGACTTGTCGCGTTGGGGTCCCAGGGAGGGAATGGAGGAGGTGTGTGGAGTCGGGGAGGCCACCGAGGGATGCAGGTGGCGGTGGGGTGTGAGCACGGCGAGGTGGCCCCGCGGAAGGGGGAGATAGCAGGAAACGGGGGGCCGGGGCGCGGGCCCGGAGAGGGGGCCTTGAGGTTTGCTGGTGGAAGGGACCGCGGAGGCAGGGCGGGAGAGGAGGGGCTGAGATAGGAGAGAGCGCGGCCGGGGGGGCTCGAGAAGCTTCTAGATGGACTAGTGGGGAGACGCTGGCGAGAAACGCCCCCCGAGCAGCTCGTCGGGCACCGCGTGCATCCCGGGGGCGGCTGACCTCTTGAAGGCACCCCGGCCCCTACCCCCAGCGTTTCACCTGACTTCATCCTTCTGACTAGGCATGTGGGTCCTCCTGCGCGGGGCATCCCCTCCGTGTCCTGCTGCCCCCTGCGCTGCGAATGGGTGGCGCGGAGGGGCCTGCCCAGAAGCCTGGGCCCCGGCCCTCCTCGCCGACGCTACCGGAAGGAGGCCCTCCCGGCCCTGGATGGCCCCGCGCTGCCCGTCACCACCACCGAGATCCGCCAGTACTTGCGGGCACACGGCATTCCCTTCCAGGACGGCCACAGCTGCCTGAGGGCACCCAGCCCCTTTGTAGGGGACTCACAGCTGCAGGACCAGAGCGGGACGCCTGCCTCCCCAGCCTCTTCATCGACAAGACCACGGGCCGCTTCCTCTGCATGATCAGCCTCGCCGAAGGAAGCTGGGAGGACTACCAGGCCAGTGTGGAGGGCGCGGGAAGGGGCCAGAGAAGGGCTCCTGCTGGGTGAGGCCTCCTGCCGCCCAGGACACTGAGGAGGTCCTGAGGATCTGGGAGCGAGCTGTCCCTCTATGGGACCTGCCTGAGCAGGAGGAGGCCCAGCTGGCCCGTGTGATGTTTGGCCTCACCAAAGTGACTGACGACACCCTCAGGCGCTTCAGCGTGCGTTATCTGCGCTCAGCCCGCAGCCTCGGTCTTCCCTTTGGTTCTCTCCGGGAACCACGAGATTACGGGTCTGAAGCTCCTGGGAGCTGAGAGCCAGGGGGAAGAGGTGCGCTACGTGGAAACCACCATTCCCCGGCCTGGTGCCTACCGCAATCTGTTTGGGTTGCCGCTGATTGGTCGTCGAGATGTGGAGCTCGTCCTGACCAGTGGCGAGCTGGACAGCTTGGCCTTGAGTCAGTCCACAGGTCTGCCCACCTTGGCCCTCCCCCGAGGGACAGCCTGCTTGCCCCCAGCCCTGCTCCCCGTATCTCGAACAGTTCCGAAGGATTGTGCTCTGGCTGGGGATGACCTCCGGTCCTGGGAAGCTGCCAAGTTGTTTGCCCGAAAATTAAACCCCAAGCGATGTTCATTGGTGCGCCCTGGAGACAAGCAGCCTCGTCCCTCGAGGCCCTGAACCAAGGCTTAAATCTTACCCCGAATTCTGCGCGACGGCTCTGCCCGCCTGGCACAAGTCCATCGTGTCTTTTCGCCAGCTTCGGGAGGAGGTGCTAGGAGAACTGTCCAATGTGGAGCAAGCCGCGGGTATCCGCTGGAGTCGGTTCCCAGACCTCAACCGGCTCCTGAAGGGACATCGAAAGGGCGAGCTGACAGTCTTCACAGGTAACCCTTGGGGCAGTCACTGCTGGGGCAGGGTACAGGGATCGGTTGACCAAAACGGTGGGCTTGGACCAAGGTAAAAGCTGAAGCAATATCCCCTGCCAGTTTTGAGGCCCTGCTCTGCGTCTGGGTTCCAAGGCTGGAGCTTCTCTCCCTCACTTGCTTGGGTTTGATCTCCCTGCAGGGCCAACAGGCAGTGGAAAGACCACATTCATCAGTGAGTATGCCCTGATTTGTGCACCCAGGGGGTGAACACGCTGTGGGGGAGCTTTGAGATCAGCAACGTGAGACTAGCTCGGGTCATGCTGACCCAGTTTGCTGTGGGGCGACTGGAAGAACAGCTGGACAAATACGATGAGTGGGCCGACCGCTTTGAGGACCTGCCCCTGTATTTCATGACTTTCCATGGACAGCAGAGCATCAGGTGAGATTCCTAGGCCTGGGATTTCTAAAGACGGAAGAGCAGGAGAATGGACCAGCCCCTAAACCCCCAGCAGCTTTCAGGCTGCTGCTGTCTGTTCTGGTCTGGAGACTACTTGCTATTAACTCTTGGAATTATTGCCTGTTCCTCTTTCCAGGACAGTAATAGACACAATGCAACATGCAGTCACGCCTATGACATCTGTCATGTGGTCATCGATAATCTGCAGTTTATGATGGGTCACGAGCAGCTGTCTTCAGACAGGTGACGTTCTCCTCTAGTTTCACTGGAGCCCACTTTCAGGCTCACACACTGCGCTCTTGTTCTCTGACCCAGACAACTTCTGATGTGTTTCTCCTTGGAGGTATAGCCGTGGGATCCATGGGCAGGGAGCACCGTAGGTGTCCTTGCATAGAGGGAAGTCATGGAGTGCAGGTGGGTGGGATGCGAGAGTATGCGCCTGTTGTCCTGATGTGTAACCTCTGCTGTGTTGGGGGGGAGCAGGATTGCAGCTCAGGATTACATCGTGGGGGCCTTTCGGAAATTTGCGACAGACAATAACTGCCACGTGACGCTGGTCATTCATCCCCGGAAGGAGGACGATGATAAAGAACTGCAGACAGCGTCCATATTTGGCTCAGCCAAGGTAAGTGACCTTTAAAAAAGCCCACATTTTGGGAAGAGGCGGGTACAGTGCAGTGTGATTTGGGACCGGCCTCCATACCACCTTAAATCTTTTTTTTTTTTTTTTTTTTTTTTTTTTTGCTTTCTGGGTCACACCTGGCAATGCCCAGGGGTTACTCCTGGCTCTTTACTCAGGAATTACTCCTGGCGGTGCTCGGGGACCATATGGGATGCCGAGGATCGAACCTGGGTTGGCGGCATGCTAGGCAAATGCCCTACCTGCTGTGCTATCACTCCGGCCCCACCTTAAATCTTGACTGTACAGAAGGCAGCTGCCTCTGGAGCCGCGGAATATACACAAAGAATATATGTGCTAAGCATACAGCGGCTGTTGGTAGATAGTTGGTTCTTTGCCCTCCAGTGGCTCACATCATTTAGTAGAGGAAAAAGACCCTTTTACAGCTCATCATGCTGAGAGCAATGATAAGCAACTTAGTTATTTGGGAGCAAAGAGAGAAGACATGTGAGTTTCCTGGTACACCTGGGGAGACTTGGAGGAGCTGCCAACAAAGGGCAGCTTGAGTGTGCCAGATAATAGGAGGGACACAAATGGGAGGCCCATCTGGGCAAGGAGACCGGCCTTATACTGAAGCTTACAGGGGGGGTGCGTGCCAGGCCTGATGTGCCAGTCCTTGGCAGACCACCAGGCATTCACGGTGGGGAACACGGACTCCATACACAAAAGAACAAACTGGGGGAGAAAAGAGAAGTGGAAAGAGAGTGTTGCTCTAAAGGGATCAAGAATGCTCTCTAAAGGCTGGAGCCGTAGTACAGTGGTAGAGTGCTTGCTTTGCATGCAGCTGACCCGGACTCGATCCACAGCATCCCAGATGGTCCCCCAAGCACTGCCAGGAGCAATTTCTGCATGTGGAGCCAGGAGTAACTCCAGAGCATCACCGGGTGTGACCCCCAAAACAAATAAGCAAAAAAAGAATGGTCTCTGATAATGTAGGACATATACTTAGGGACCCAAGTCAGAAGCTGGGCTCAGTGCAGTGGTGTACTGTGGGAAGAAATGTTAGAAAAGTATTACGGGGCTGGAGAGATAGTCCAATGGCGAGGGCAATTGCCTTGCACACGGCTGACCTGGTTTGGTCCCCAGCATCTCCTATGTCCCCAAGTAACGCCAGGAGTAATTCCTGAGTGCAGAGCCAGGAGTAATCCCTGAGCATCACTGGGTGTGACCCCAAAAAAGCAAAAAAATTAAAAATTAAAAATAGAGTATTAGGGCCGGAGCGATGGCCCAGCGGGTAGGGCATTTGCTTTGCACGTGGCCGGCCCATGCCGGCCTGGGTTCGATCCCCGGCATCCCATATGGTCCCCCAAGCACCGCCAGGAGTAATTCCTGAGTGCAGAGCCAGGAGAAACCCCTGAACATTGCCGGGTGTGACCCAAAAAAAAAAAAAAAGAGTATTAGGATGATGGCAGGCTTTTCGGAGCTGGGCTCGAGGGATGGTGTATGTGGGAGAAACGTTAGGATGGTGGCAAGCTTCGGAGCTTGCAGATTTAAGTGGCCCAGCATTGTGGGCGTAGTTCAAAGCTTTAGTGATGGAAGAAGCACTTTTTCTTTCTCCCATTCTCTTTTGGGGGAGGTGGGTCTGGGGCCATATCTTGTGCTCAGGCGCTATTCGTGGCTCTGCTCAGAACTAATCCCTGGTGCCACTCGGAGACTGAGTGCCAGGGTCCAAACCAGGGTCTGTGGCATGCAAGGCAGACCTTCATCCCTGCACTTCCTATCAGGCCCCCTCCACCCATTCTTGCTACTCCTTACATATTCAACCTTTCTTTCTGCTTCTGTGTCATCTCCATCCTTTGTTCTCATTCCCCAGGCAAGCCAGGAGGCGGACAATGTTCTGATCCTGCAGGACAGGAAGCTGGTCACTGGGCCGGGAAACGGTATCTGCAGGTGTCCAAGAACCGCTTTGACGGAGACGTAGGTGTCTTCCCACTTGAGTTCAACAAGAGCTCTCTCACCTTCTCTATACCCCCAAAGAGCAAAGCCCGACTCAAGAAGATCAAGGATGACAATGGGCTAGTGACCAAGAAGCCCTCTGCTGGCAAAAGGGTGCCCTGCCCCAGAACTCTGAGGCTGGCTCGGGCCCAGGCACCAAGCCCATACTAGCCTGGCTCCTCCACGCCTTCACGGTGAAGGCGGTGCAGAGCTGGACACTGATCTGAGCCTGGCAGCTGAGGCTGGGGCATGGCCTTGCCCTTGGCTCCCTGATTTGGCCACCCCTGTCATGTGGCCTTGAGCTAGGGCTTAGCCTGAGGTAGCTCCCTCAGGGAGAAAATTCAGTGACAGAATTTAGTACTGTGTGCTAGGTATTGTCATAGGTCCTGGGAATACAGCAATGGCAAGACCAGTGAGGGCCTGCTGCCTTGGAACCTGCAGTCTTGGGTTCCATAGACATTTGTTCAAGCAAGAAGAAATGTTAGCTTTTAGAGAGTGAAGAATGTTATACAGGAAAACTAGTGCAGTCTTGCTCAGAGACCAAATTAGCGGAAGGTCTAAAAAGGTGTCTCTGAGCAGAGACTTCAAGCAGGGAGCTAAGGAGCTAGAACTGGGCCATGTGAACATCAGGAGAAAGATCCAGAGTCAGGAGTTGCAGAGTCCTGAGGTGGGAATAAGCAAGATGAAAGCAGAAGGATCAGGCCCCTGAAGCTGGGGAAGGATGGGGAGCTTTTTGCCAGAACTAGGGGGGCTAGAGAGAGGTACAGTGGTTACAGCATTTTCCTTGCACGCAGCCAGTCCAGGTTGGATCCCGGCATCTCATATGATCCCTAAAGCACAGGAGTAATTCCTGAGCACGGAGCCAGGAGTAACCCCCTGAGCATTGCTGGGAGTGACCCAAAAAACTCTAGGTTTCAGAATCCAGAGGTGATAATGGTGCTGCCAGACTCCTCCGCTCTCGTCTCACGAGCCTGCCTTGAACTTAGCCAACCCTAGGTGCTTCGCCTGTGGTAGCAGGGCCTCAAAGATGGGAAGCTGGGTTGAAAGTTACGGATGGCAGCTGTCATACCGGAGGACCTGCCACCTGGCCCTCAGTTCATTGGATGCTGCCTCCACTGCAGGCAGTTAAGCCTTTATAAAGAGCCTTTTCTGATTTTACTGGGGGGGAAAATTTTTTTTTTCCATTGCCTTTGTCTCTGTGCGTTTTTATATTTGTCCACCAGGTGTCTCCCCGTCTATGGCTGGATTATCCCTCTCTGAATTGGGAATGCGTGGTCTCTCCTTCCCCCCACCTCCAGAGTTAGAGCTGTATACTCCCAAGGAAGAGGGGCAATTAAAGGGCCCTCACACAGGCACCCTTTGTGGTCTGGGGAAGATGGGATGGTGCCTTTTCCCCTCCACCCCATGGGGATGAGCTACTCCTGCCCAGTGCCTAGGGCATCTTGTGGTGTCTGGATCAAAACTAGGTGTGCGTCCTTGTCCCCTTTGAGCTAACTCCATATGTGCAGGTGTGTGTGTGAGAGAGAGGACTGAACAGGAGCCTCACAAAATGTGCTCGGCTGGGGCTGGAGTGATAGCCCAGCGGGTAGAGCGCTTGCCTTGCATGCGGCCGGTCTGTGCCGGCCTGGGTTCGATCCCCGGCATCCCATATGGTCTCCCGAGCACCGCCAGGAGTAATTCCTGAGTGCAGAGCCAGGAGTAACCCCTTAGCATCGCCGGGTGTGACCCAAAAAAGCAAAAAAAAAAAAAAAGAAGAAGAACAAAATGTGCTCGGCTGCTGAGCTCCATCCCAGCCTTTCGCGGAATAGGAGGTACACGTGGTGGTTGTGGGGTGAAAACACTACCCACAAAACTGACCAGCAGTAAAGTGCTCGAGCGTTAAGCTGTTGTGCTCAGGGACACTAGCCCATGTCATGCCAGAATGGACTCAGCCTAGAGGGTGCCAGGCATGTGCTCCAGCCCTTTGAACCACAGCCACATGGATGCTACCTTTTTATCTTCCCTGGGGAGCTGCCAGTGGCCCCTTAACACATCTTTCTTGTTTTGGGAGCCACTTACTGGCTCTTGCAGTGTGGACACAGGCTTAACACATTCTTTTTTTTTTTTTTTGGGTCACACCCGGCGATGCTCAGGGGTTACTCCTGGCTCTGCACTCAGGAATCACTCCCTGGCGGTGCTCAGGGGACCATATGGGATGCCGGGATTGAACCCGGGCCAGCACAGGCCAGCCATGTGCAAGGCAACGCCCTACCGGCTGGGCTATCGCTCCAGCCCCAGGCTTAACACATTTTTAACTAACCCTCAGTTATTTTCCTCCTTGTCACCTCTCCTAGACAAATTTGAACTTTTTTTTTAAGGGTACACCCAGCAATACTTAGGGGTTACTATTGGCTCTGCACTTAGGAATTACTCCAGCAGTGCTTGGGGATATGAAATGCTGGGGATTGAACCCAGCCCAACTGTGTCCAAGGCAAACTCCCTACCCACTGTACTATCTGGCCCGAATTTGAACATTTGAGACTCATTAAAACTACAGAACTTGGGCCAGAGTGATAGCACAGCGGGTAGGGCGTTTGCCTTGCACTCCAGCCAACCCGGTTCGATCCCCAGCATCGCATTTAGTCCCCTGAGCGCCAATCTTGTGGCCTCTGTCCCAAAAAAAAAAAAGAAAATAGATACATAGTTGAGGCCAGAGAGATGATACAGTGGGTAAGGACTTGGCTTGCATGTGGCTGATTTGGATTCAGTCCCTGGCACCCCATCTGGTCCACTGAGCACCATTTGGTGTGATACACCAAATACCCAAAAGACAGTCAACAGGCGGAGCACATGCTTTGCATGCGGGAGGCTCAGATTTGATCCCCGGTGCTTCAGGGCTCCACAAGCACTATAGGAAGCAACCCCAGAGCATGGAGCTGGGAGTAATTCCCCATAAAAACTAAGCGATACAGAGCCTAGGCCCTGTTCTTCCCTCAAACTTTGGTGTATACACACAGAGACCCTTCTAATTCTGGAGGTTTGAGTTCTTTTTTTAAACCAACCTTGGAGGAGACAGTCCCGAGACCCTCTGAAAAAATATTCCCAGATGTTGACTGCCTCGATTCCTACTATAGAAAGTCCCAGTTTCCAGTTTCCCTTTTGTCTGCCTTCAGGAGTGAGAGAGAGATGTTCTGAGGAGTCTGGGAAGAAGTCTTCTGTAAAGGGGGTGGGGGTGTCTGTGGAGGGGGTCTCTGGCCTGTTGTGTGAAGGCTCTGGCTACAGAGCGGGAGGGAGAGTTTCTCCTCCAGGGCCTCCCTTCTTGGGGGGTCTCCCAGACTGGCTGGAGCCAGGCCTCCCTAATCCTGCAGTAATCATTCCCAGCCGCGGCTGCTCTAGGCCTCATCCAGCATCTACGAAACTCAGCAGCTATGCCTTCCAGATGTGTACCACCAGGTCAGTTCCACCTATCAGAATATCGGCTCCCCACTCTGATCCCCCGAGCAGGTCTGGCGTTCTCAATTCGATGAGTACTGCCCGTTTGTCTTACCCTACCCGCCTAGCATTATACCCCAGACAAGAACCAGGATGGTGGCAAGGGGAAGTCAGTGCTCCCCCAGCCACACCCCTACACAAACACATTCCATTCCACACCTGTTTTAAACTCACCAAGATTAGTCCAAAGTATGCTCAAGAGCCCTGGAGTCTGGAAAGCAGCGGGGCTCCCTGCAGCTTTCTGGAAGGTCTCAACGCATGCAGTCAGTCATGCGGTCAATGGAGGCAGAAAACCTGCACCAGTGGTCTGCTGGTCTGAGTGGATGTTCAGTCTCCCTGATGGGCCCTTTTAAGCGGCTGGTCCTGGCTTAACCCCAGCACCGTGGATACAATCCCCGAGCACTGCTAAGGATCGTTCCTGAACACTGGTCAGAAATGCCCCCCTGAAAATATTCTATGACACAAAATAAGAATCTTGAGGAAGGAAGGGGAGACTGCTCAAAGGCGGAGCCCATGTTTTGCATGTGCGAGACATGGGCTCAGTCCCAGGCACCTCACGGATCCCTAAGCCCAACAGAATGTGGTGAGAAAAGCAAAACTTCCTGGGAGCTGCGACAGCGCCTGGGGTGCTGCTGGGTGCAGCTAGGTCTCCAGCGTTACACAGCCGCTTCGGTACCACAGTGCGTTTGAGGCACTGCTCGCTGCCCATATGGCTGGGATACCTGTAGACCGCACCATCTGCCGGCCCACGCCCTGCCGGGATGTCACCAAGGGAGGGCGGCTGGGTGCCTCCCTCCAGTACCGGCCAACTTCCTGTTTGCCTGTGGGTGGGACTCTGCGAGTCTGAGGGAAGCGTGGCTCGTGGGGAGGGTGCCTTCCCGCCCCCAACCCGCAGGCCAGCTCACCTGGGCAGACACCTAAGGAGGGCGAGGTGCTGGTTCTGCGTGGGCTGCCCAGAGTTGGGCGGGTGTTGAGGGGGTGGGGTCTGTTTTGGTGAAACCTGAGCCTCCTTTGTCTGCTTTCTGGGGGTTTTCCCTACGTCTGGGGGCCTGATCGGGATCCCCAGCGCAGAGTAACCTGACTGCTAGCTGGGTGGGTGCAGCTCGGCGCCCTGCTGCGCGCCCCCTTTCCCCGTCTCGAGAGCGCAGCCAGTCAAACTGCAGGAAAGGCCAAAGGGGCAGCCGCGGGCAGCCGTCGAGCCTCCGCAGGGCTGGGTCCCGGGTTGGCTATCTAGGGGTGTGAAGCAGACCACTCCCCCGGTCGGGGGCGCGGCCTCCGCCGCCCCGCCCCGCCCCGCTCCGCCTGGCCGGCCCGGCGGGCGCGCGGAGCGGAGAACCCGGAACCCGCTGCGAAGCGGGCGGATCTGCGGCGAGGAAGTGACCGCGTTGGAGCAGCAGCGAGGGGGCCCTGGGCGGCGGCGCAGGGTGGCGCGGGGTGAGTGGCCGGCATGCGGCGCTGGGAGCGCCCGCCTCCCCGCACACCTTTGCTCCCGAGCTAACTTTTCAGGTTTGGGGAAGTCCGGGGGAGAGGAGCTTTGGGTGAGGATCGGGTTCTCCCTGGGGAAGGCAAGGGAACAATCTGGACGGGGGAAACTCCCTGGGGAAGGCAAGGGAACAATCTGGACAGGGAAACCCCACGAACCTTTACACAGACGGGCTCACCCAGGGGCGCACTGGGACGCACGGTCTTACGTTCAGTCCGCGAACCTGCCCAGTGACTGGACCCCCCGAGGCGTCCCCCCGAACAGCGTCCCTAGCCCGCAGGCACCCTAGCAGACGTGTCGCTCTACTTGTCGCAGACTTCACGGGGCTGGGAAGAAAGGCCGCCCCCCACCCCCCACTAGCGGCGAGCCGGGTGGGCCGGCTCGGGAGGTTCCTGCTTCCCGGCCGCCCGCAGGTGAGGACTGAGACGTAAACAGCGCCGAGCACGTGATCGCCCCTCAGCCCCGGGGACGGTGCAGCCCCTCCCCTGGCCCGAGCGGGGTGAGTCTGCAGGGTCCCACGCTGGGCTGTATTGCTGTCCCCGCTCGGGAGGCTCACAACGCCCCCTGGAGTCCGGGAGACCGGCGGAGCGGGGTCACCTGGCTTTGCCGCTCCCTGGTGCATTCCTGTCGTCTCCATCTCCGAAGGGATCGGAGGGGGGCGCCCTAGCAGCCGGCCGCGGAGAGCAGCGCCCCCACCCCACGCAGCCGCCGTCCCTTCGCGCGCTGACACGCTGCCTGACCGCTTGGGGTCCCTTCCGACTCCAACTCCGCGTGCAGCGCCTGCAGCCCCTCCCCGCCGCCGAGGACCAGAAAGCCCGCTTGGAGGCCTCTTAGGAATGCACTCACGGAAACATTCCCGCAAATGCTGGAGTGCACCTACCCCGCCCCCAGCCTCCGAGGAACGAGGGGGCAGCGCCCCGCCCCCACCCCATACACACGCTGAGCCCAGATGCTGCCTGGTTCTGCGGGCAGGCTGCCAGGAAGAAGAGGCGGCCCCTGATGCCCAGGAGGCTGGGATCTGGGATGTCAGGGATGGGGTCTCCACCGAGCAGGGTGGGGGGGCTCAGCCTGTTCTTGTGAGGCCCGAGACGGGGGTCTGGGATGAGACTGAGGGTGGCTGGGCTCTTGTTTCCCTTTCCAAGGAAAAAGCAAGAAAAACAACCCTTTCCATAGGGCTAAAAATAGAGCTGAGAGCCGGCCGCGGACTGTGGCCTGGAAGGGGGCCAGTGCTCCTTCCTGGGGCAGCGCCGAGCTCTGGCCGGCCTTGTCCCCGGAGGGGGCGGGTAGTGGCGGCGGCGGCGGCGGCTGGCCCGGAGGTGCGGGCATCAGCTGACCCTGCCCAGGTCAGACCCTTCGGGGGCCATCTGGGTCACCGTGTTGATGAAAGGGATGTCTTCAAGCAAAGAAGATCTTGGCATAAGGAGGGTCTTGACGACCGTGCCGATGCCGAGGGCTGCACGTGGCGAATGGGAGTCCGCGACGAGGCGTGGGACCGTGGGGCGCGTGGGTACCCCCGAAAGGCTTCTGCAGGGGACCCTGGCTGGGGTCACGTGCTCAGCCGCGCCCAGCTGCGGGAGCCCCTGTGTGGGAAAGGTCGTGTGGTGTTCAGAAGAGCGTGTTTGCGAGCGTGAGATTATTTGTGACCCTGAGAAGACAGTGGGGTGTTGTCCGCCGCGAGGCTGGTGTAGGTTGGGCTGTAGGTCTGGACCGGCTCGCCCCAGTGATTGTTCCAGTGCCAAGAGCCGCCTCTGAGAAGGGGGCCCCCTCCCGCCTCTCCGCACACGACTCAGCGGGCGGGTTGGGGAGCCCGGCGTAGTGCCGGGCAGGTGCGGGCTCACCGAGAGGGTCCAGACGTTGGCGTAGTGGGCGCAGGGCCCCCAAGATGAGCGTGGAGGGGCGACGGTGTGTTCTCAGGGCGGGCCGCCAGGTGGCGCCACCTCTCACCCAGGCGGGCGGTTTCCAGCCCGCTGGGGGGTGGGGCAGGCGCCCCCCGGCCCCCGACTCGCGCTGGGGCGCTGGGGCCGGGGGACTGGGGGAGGCAAGGGGCGGGGCGGCCGACCCTCTGCCTCCTGCTGCGGACTCCCGAAGCTGGACCATGTGTCTGGGGAGGAGACGGCCACTTAGAGCGGCGGCGGGGAAGGGCGGCAGCGCCTGCTTCTTTGTGCTCGAACAATGACCAGCTGCCAGCGGCCCCAGGGCCCGGCAGGGCTCGAGGGGAGCCCCGCGCCCCGAGTCCCAGGCCAGTCGCACTCGCAGACACGGCGGGCCCCCGCCCCCGCTCCCGGCGTGCAGTCCCGCTTGCGCCCCGCCGGCCACGCGTGACGCGGGGTGCGGCGGCCCGGGGGGCGGGACCCCCTCGGACCCCTCCCCCGCGGGGCGCCGCCCACTGGACGGGGCGGGGGCGCGGGGCCGGGGCGCGGGAGGCGGGGGCCGGGCGGCCGGCGGCTGCGAGTGGCGGAGCGCGGGCAGCAGCCGGCGGCGCGGGCTGTGTAGTGCGGGGGCGGCGCGGGGCTGAGCATGGACCGGCGCGGCCGAGGTGAGGGTCCGGGGGCCGGGCGGCGAGCCGGGACAGCCCGGACTTGTGCGCGGCGGAGCTGGGGTGCGGGGGGCGGATTCCACAGTGCCCCCGCTTTAGGAAGCAGGGCGGGCGGTGGGGGGGGTTGTCTGGACGCTGGAGGGGCGGGGGCTCCCCGCTTCCCTGTGGCGGAACTCGTGATCCCAGACTTGCTCCCCGCCGGGCTGGTTCTTTGGAGTTCGGTGTGGGGAGACTTTCCCCAACTCTTCAGCTCCCCCAAACGCGGCTGCGGGATCTCGGATTGCGGCCGGCCCAGCCCAGCCCCACCCCAGGCGGTGGCCGGGAGAAGCGGGCGCGCGGGAGGGGGTGCCGGGGGGCGCGGAGGGAGGGCGAGGGTCCCCCTCCACACCCGCAAACGCATTCTCAAAATGGAGCCTCGCGGCCCCTCCTTCCCGGACGCGCGGGCGGGCCCTGCCGGCCACCCGCTCCGGCCGCCTCCCCGGCCCGGCTCCCGGCCCGGCTCCCGGCCCGGCTCCCGGCCCGGCCGGGGCAGTGGGGGCGCTCCCTGTCGGGGGCGCGCGCCCGGCCCTGCCGCCGTCTCGCCTGTTTGCCTGACCTGGGGGCTTCTCCGCGTCTTTGTCTCTTGTGTTTGGATCCCCGTCTTTCTCCGGGTCAGCCTGCTTCCTCTCCTCACTTTTCACTTTTCTGCCTCCTGGAGTGGGGAAAAGCAGAAGCAGGTGCCAGCCCTCGTGTAGGCCCCCCCAAAGAAGCCCCTACGCAGGTCTCCTCCATGCCCTGGGGATCTGGGGAGGGGGATTCATTGCGCCCGGCCAGGGGTGCCCCTCTTCCATCCCAGCTCCTCCATCAGAGCCGCAACTCGCTTCTCGGAGCCTTTTGACTTGAGAGGAAAGTGGGGATGGAGTTCATGGAACCCAAAGGGAGGAAGAAGGGGGGCCAGTCCAGGCGATGGCGTCAGATAACGCGGGTCTCCTGCCCTCTCCATACACCCTGCGGAATGACGGGAACCAGGCACCCCGCTCTGGGTGGCCCCAAAGGCTGCCTGGACCCCAGCTCCTCTCACGGGCCCATGAGCACACTGCCACGGGCTCACCTGCTCCCTGGCTCACATCATGCACACACGGTTGGAGTGTGAACTCCGCCTCAGAGCTGAACACCTGCCTCCTCCTGTGCCGCGCACATTCCGAGAGGGACTGTACACAACTTCCCCTAGACTGGCAGACATGCGCCCAACTCCTTCCCGGTGTTCCACGCACACTAGGAACACGTAGCCGTGGCCCGCATCTGGCCTGGGCCTCACACTGAGAGGCGCTGTGCCCTCTCCCCCACCCGCATGCTGACCACTTGGCTCCTGTTCTTCGTGATGATTTCAGCAGATGTCTGAGTCCTGGGGCGCCTGGGCCGGGAGGGAGCGGCGGTTCCCGGTCAGGAAGCAGCAGGTCTGGGGAGGAGGAGCCTCTTTCCTGGACCCTAGGAGTGAGATCTTGGAGCAGCTGCCCGGGCTGACAGGGTTTCTCCTCTCGTCCCCTCGGGTTACTCTAGGTTATTCTGGGCAACGCAAGCTCCACAGCTTCCTGAACGTTGGCAGTTGGCCTGTGTGGGCTCCTTCAAGCCAGACTGCTGGGTGTGGGGAAGCTTGGAGTTTTCTTGGAAAGAAGCTAGAGGCTGCTTACACTCAGAGTTGGGCTCCTGGAGAGCTCTGGTTTGTTTTGTTGGGGGTGTGCTTATCTGTGCTCAGGGCTTACTCTGGGCTTTGTGTTTAGGGAACACTCTGGCAGTGCTCAGAGGACCTTATGGGGTGGGCTCGAACAAGGGCAGCCGCCTGCGGTGTGCTATCATTTCTTTTTGTGGTTTGCTTTGGGGCCGCACCCAGCAGTGCTCAGGAGCTACTTCTGGCTCTGTGATGGATAGGACGCATGTGCTCACCCGTTGAACTATCTTGGGCCTCAGAGCTCTGAGTTTCTTGTTCGGCCAGCTCCTCCCTTGCCGCCTCACTGTCTGGGAGAAACTGAGGCCTGGCTGGGGGAAGCTGGGCACTGCCTGGCCTGGCCGCTTTGTTCCCTAATTACCCTCCGAGTTGCTGATTGCGTTCCTCCAGGCTGCCTCTGCGCAAACTGCCCTCTAAGGAGGCCAGTCATCCCAGGGGACCAGAGGCCCGGGCCAGGAGCCAGGAAGGGGGCACGTGGTTGGGACAGGGGCCTGGGTCTCTGCTGCCAAGGGCCTGCTTAACTACCAGGCTTTGCACCGCCTGTCTGTCCTGCTTGGGAGACTCCTCAGCCCTGTTCAGATCTAAATGGGCATGTTCTGGAGGAATAACTGGGGGGCCAGGGGAACTTCCAGGCTTGTCAGTGGTCAGTTTGGCCGGGGCAGCAGGGGAAAACTTGGGAGGCTCAGTGGATGGGATACAGGTCCCACATGGGTCCCCTGAGCTCCACCCCTGTGACCCGAAAACCAGACCAGAAATCAAGGGGGTAGTGATAATCTAGCAGGTAGGATGTTTGTCTTGCATACAACCAACCCAGGTTTGATCCCTGGCATCCCTTACGGTTCCCTGAGCACCGCCAGGAGTCATTCCTGAGTGCAGAGCCAGGAGTAACCCTTGAGCACAGCTGGGTGTGACCCAAAAAGCCAAAAACAAAGAAAAGGGGTACTCAGGAAAGGGACTGAGGGTCTTCTGCAGGGAGTGAACTCCATGTGGAGGGAAGCTAACTCTGCTATCCTGTTTGCAGGTTCCCAGGGAGGCCCGTGGCCAGGCCTGAGCCCCTGCCACCATGGCCATCGTGCACACGCTGCCAGTGCCCCCTGGAGCCCACCCCTGAAGCTGCCACGGCCCCTCACGCCCCAGCCATGGGCAGCGTGAGCAGCCTGATCTCCGGCCGGCCCTGCCCTGGGGTGCAGCCCACCACCCGCCACCACGGCCCCCAGGATCCACTTTCTTCCGCCAGCAGGATGGGCTGCTGCGGGGTGGTTATGAGGCCCAGGAGCCGCTGTGCCCAGCTGTGCCCCCCAGGAAGACTGCCCCCCCACCACCACCTTCACCTACATCAATGAGGACTTCGGAGTGAGTCTCCCCGCCAGCCCAAGCAGTGACACTGAGGATGCCCGAGAACAGCGGGCACGCATGCGCCCACCTGCGCGGTCCCCACCCAAGCTCGTCCCGGTCTCTGGAAAGTTGGAAAAGGTGAGGACGGAGCCATTGCTGAGGGACCAGGCGGGAAATGGAGGCTGGAGAAGCTGGAGTCTTAGAGGCCTCTGATGCTGGCAGATGCTGCCTGTAGGAGCTCAGAGTTGTTCCTTCATTCTCTGAGCACCCACATCTGTAAGCAGGTCACCGGCCAGCTGCCCAGGGTAGTCATGTGAACCATGTCAGACCTGACCTGGAGGACGCTGGTCCTGGCTCTGCGGCATGTCACCCATTGGTGTGCCTGAGAGGCTCAGCCGCACCTTGAACCTTTTCATGCCCGTTCCCTTCCTGTCATGGGTGGGGGTCAGGCTCTCTGATGATGGCTGTTGTGATCAGAAACACCTTTTCCTTGGTGTGACACAGTGCTGGCCCTCAGGAGGTCCACAGGCCGTGGGAACAGTTATAACCAGATAAGGGACTCGGGGGCCCCCACGACAGGGAGGGCAGGGAGTCGGAGAGGGCTTTGAAGGATGGACAGCTCACCTCTCATGTCACATGGAACCTTGTTTCAGAACATGGAGAAGATCCTGATCCGCCCCGGCCTTCAAGCCTGTGCTGCCCAAACCACGAGGGGCACCGTCTCTGCCGGCTTCCTGGGTCCTCGGGCCACCTGGACTGTCAGGGAGCCAGGGGAGCCTGACCCAGCTATTCGGGGGCCTGCCTCCTCTTCCTCCTCCTCCTCCTCCTCGGCTGCCGACAAACCCCTGGCACTGGCGGCTGGGCCAGCGGCTGCCCATCGGGGACTCTCTCTGACTCCGGCCGGAACTCGCTGTCCAGCTTGCCCACTTACAGCACTGGGGGCACCGAACCAGCCACCCACTCCCCAGGCGGGCACCTGCCCTCCCATGGCCCCGGCGGGGGCACTGCCAGGGGCCCCGCGAGGAGCTCCGACGGGGCCCTCCCACTCAGACAGCGGTCGTTCTTCCTCCAGCAAAAGCACAGGCTCCCTGGGGGGGGCGTGGGGCTGGGGGCTCTTAGGTGGCGCTCCCGCGCCTCCCCCGACAGCAGTTCCTGTGGGGGGAGCGCTCCCGCTCCGCCCCGCCCCGCCACCACCTTCAGATGAGGCCCTGCTGCACTGCGTCCTGGAAGGAAAACTCCGTGACGCGAGGCGCAGCTACAGCAGCTGCGGGACAGTCTGGACGAGAGCGAGGCTCCCGTGTGTCAGGTGGGCAGCGGGCCGGGGGCTGGGACAGGTGCTGGAGGGAGGCGTGGCCTTTGCAGCCCCTGCAACCACAGGCTCCCTGGACACTACGTGGGGCTCAGCCCTGGGCATCGCCCGTGTGGCCCAGAAACAAACACAAAAGTATGAATGAGGTGGTCAAGCCCAGCGTGTCTCTCTCCAGCCGCTCCCTGAGCTTAACCAGACTGAGCGTCCCGTTTCTTAATGCAGAAATGGCGGCGCTTGTGCCCTCAGTGGGTTCTCCCAAAGGTTAAGTAAGGCAAAGGGGTCAAAGTACTTTGTTTCCTGCCTGGCACAATGCTGTTGGCATTGCTGTTGGGGCTGTTGCTGTTATCAGAAAAATTGTTGAGGCTAGAGAGATACAGTACAGGGGGTAGGGCACTGACCGTGCACGAGGTCAACCTGGGTTCGGTCCCCAGCACCTCATTTAGTCCCCAGAATCCCGCCAGGAGTGATCACTGGGCACAGAGCCAAGCATAAGCCCTGAGCACAGCCAAGTGCAGCCTCAAAAACCAAAGAACAAAGCAGTTGTTGACTGGCAGCTGACTCAGAGGTCTGGAGCACATGCTTTGCCTGCAGGAACCCTGGGTTCAGTTCACTCCCTGAAAACACATGGTTCCCCAAGTGCTGAGCCAGGACTAACCCCCATGCATTGCCAGGTGTGGCTCAAAAACAAACCCCAAAAGTATAACGGGGTGGGAGTGGAGATGTGGCTTAGTGGCTTAGCGACAGCATTCCTCCCACAGGAGACCCTAGGTTTGATCTCTAGCAACATACACACACAGTTAGCTTTGTTAGCCTTTTTTGTTTTGTTTTGTTTTTGCTTTTTGGGTCACACCGGCGATACTCAAGGGTTATTCCTGGCTCTGCACTCAGGAATCACTACTGGCAGTGCTCGGGGACCGTATGGGATGCACATGCACAGGCTGGCAGCTGTAAGGCAAACGCCCTACCCGCTGGGCGTTTTTAACCACACTCCTGAGCTGTGCTCGGGGGCTGACTCCAGGCTCTGTGCTCAGGGATCCCTCATGATGGTATGTGTTGCCGGGGATCCAACACAGGGCAGCCGTGTGCAAGGCAAGACCCCTTATCCCCGTTCTAGCTCTCCCTCCCCGTTAGCCTTGTCTAATAGGGTCTGCCTCCCTGAGCTCAGGCCAGTGGACCACCAGCATCATCAGCAGCTGGGAGTTGAGGGGGGCAGTAAGGGGTTAAGGCTTGAGGGGCGGGGGCAGTGCTGCCAGGACCTACGGCTGCCTCTTGGCCGCAGGTGTCGGAGGGCGGCAGCGGCCTGGCGGGCGCGAGGCCCCTGCGGGGAAGAGGGCAGCGTCCAGACGCAGCGAGCCCAGCGGGCCCAGCAGCTGCTGCAGCTTCAGGTGTTCCAGCTGCAGCAGGAGAAGCGGCAGCTGCAGGATGACTTCGCACAGCTTCTGCAGGAGCGGGAGCAGCTGGGCGACGCTGCGCCACCTTCGAGCGGGAGCAGCGCGAGCTGGGGCCACGGCTCGAGGAGACCAAGTGGGAGGTGGGTCAGGCGAGGAGCAGGGGCCTGGCCTGCCACCCAAGGGCCTCACTCCCACCCCTTTGCCATATGGGGATCCCTGCATCAATCTCTTCTGGGTGGGGCGGGTGTCTGTCTCCTCACTGGTCTGTGCTCACATTCCCATTTGCGTTTCCTGGACAGGCCGCCCTGGCCACGAGCTGAGCGTGTTTCAGAGAGGAGCGTGTCTAGCATTGGAGACAGTCAATACCCTGCATTTTATTTATTTATTTGTTCATTTGTTTATTTACTTACTTATTTATTATTTTAATTTGGCTTTTTTTTGGGTCACGCCCGGTATTGCTCAGGGTTTCTCCTCGCTCTGCACTCAGGAATTACTCCTGGCATAGGGGACCATATGGAATGCCGGGATTGAACCCGGCCAGCCAGGCCGGCAGTGTGCAAGGCAAACGTCCTACCGGTGGGCTATCACTCCGGTCCCCGATACCCCTGTATTTTATTTTTTATTTATCTATTTATTTTTTGCTTTTTTGGATCACACCCGGCAATGCTCAGGGGGTTACTCCTGGCTCTGCACTCAGGCATTACTCCTGGCCGTGCTCGGGGACCATATGGGATGCGGGGATCGAACCCAGGCGGCATGGGCGGCCGTGTGCAAGGCAAACGTCCTACCCGCTGGGCTATCACTCTGGCCCCAGTACCCTGTATTTTAGATGAGTACACTGGCCTAGGAGGCTGGAGCCCCAGTCACTTGCTGGCATCGCTGAGGTGTGAACCCACTTTCCCAGTAGTTCCACTCCTGCAGAACCTGGCCCCTGGCTCCCAGGGCTCTGCAGTGCTTCCTGACGCTTACAAAGACCTGCTTTGCAGAAGGAGGAATCTGGGGCTGACTCCACTCACCACTGACTAGCTCCGTGAGAGATCTTACAGTGAGTAGGGCCCTTGCTTTGCACGCAGCCAACCCAGGTTCAGTCCCTGGAATCCTGTATGGTCCCTTGTGTACCGCTAGGCGTGACTCCTGAGTGCAGAGCCAGGAGTAAGTCCTGAGCATCGCGGTGTGGGCCCCAAGCGAAACAGAAGTAAAGTGGGCGTAGTGCTGGCCAGCATGACATCAGGGCTGGCCCAGAGAGAGCTCTTTTTGCCTTTTGGGGCGGGTGATAGCCTTAGGCGGGTAGGGCGTTTGCCTTGCACTGGCCGGCCCATGCCCGGCCTGGGTTCGATCCCTGGCATCCCATATGGTCCCCTGAGCACCGCCAGGAGTAATTCTTGAGAGTGCAGAGCCAGGAGAAACCCCCTGAGCATTGCCGGGTGTGACCCAAAAAGCAAAAAAAAAAAAAAAAAAAAACAGAGAGAACCTTGTTGCTGTTTCTTTCCCCACCCCCAGGTCTGCCAGAAGTCGGGTGAGATCTCCCTGCTGAAGCAGCAGCTGAAGGAGTCTCAGGCCGAGCTGGTGCAGAAGGGCAGTGAGCTGGTGGCCCTGAGGGTGGCACTGCGAGAGGCCCGGGCAGCCCTGCGGGTCAGTGAGGGGCGGATGCGGGGCCTCCAGGAAGCGGCCCAGGCCGGGAGGCTGGAGCTGGAAGCCTGTTCCCAGGAGCTGCAGCCGCCAGGAAGCTGAGCGGCTGCGGGAGAAGGCTGGGCAGCTGGACACCGAGGCAGCCGGACTCCGGGAACCTCCTGGGCCCCGGGGGCTGCGGATCCCTTCCTGCTGGCCGAGAGCGATGAGGCCAAGGTGCAGCGGGTAGTGGCGGGTCGGGGGCAGCCTGCAGGCCCAGGTAGAGCGGCTGCGGCGGAGCTGCAGAAGGAGGCGGCGGCGGGGCGAGGAGCAGAGGGACAGCTTCGGGGGGCGGCTGGCCTGGCAGGCGGAGAAGGAGCAGGTGATCCGCTACCAGAAGCAGCTGCAGCACAACTACATCCAGATGTACGGCGCAACGGCAGCTGGAGCAGGAACTGCAGCAGCTCAGCCTGGAGCTGGAGGCCCGGGAGGCTCGCAGACCTGGGCCTGGCCGAGCCAGCCCCCCTGCATCTGTCTGGAGGAGATCACCGCCACGGAAATCTAGGGCCCCAAAGCCTCTGCCTGGAGGCCCAGGCCTCTGCCTCGGCCAGGAACTTGGGGCTTCTCTGTGACTGGAAGGAGCAAGATCAGACCCTCCTCAAAGGTCGCCCACGTTCACGGTCACCCAGAGCCACTCCCTCGCCCATCTCACTCACCTGCCATTGCCACGTGCTGCCCGGGGCACCCCAGCGCCCACCAGCCTGTCAGCCAGAGGGCTGGGAAGAAGGTGGCTCCCATACTGCCGTGTTCTCTCCCCACCCCGCAATGCCAGAGGGAGCCAGACAGCGCCAGCTGCCCCAGAAGTGCCTGCCCTGTGCCCATGCTGGGAGCCAGGGCTGAGACTGGGGTCCGAGCCCAGCTCTCAGCTCAAAGGCCCCTCTCGGGCTGAAGGGTTGTAGTCAGACCAAAGGAAGAACTCAGAAATGTCGTGTTTTATTTGTGTTTGTGGCCCAGCGGCCCTCCCACGCCTGGGTTTATGGCTTCGTTTTCACTTGTATATTTTTCACACTGTAAATTACTTGTACAAACCCAAAAGAAAAAAATTAAAAAAGTTTTTTTTTTTGTTTAAAAAAAGAAAGACTGTCCTGGGAGAAGGTGTAGGAACTTCGCTAGGAGCCTCACCCTCCGCCATTTACAGCTTATTCAGCCCCATCCCTCACAGAGGGCTTGGGCGAGGAAGGGATGCAGGAAGGACCCCGTAGAAAGTCTGGGGACCACGTGACCTGTCAGGTTTAGATGCAAGGAGAGCTTCCACCCACCTTGGGCAGAGCTGCTTTTGAGGCCCACCTGGAGACCCTGGTGCCAGAGGAGGGGCAGAGGGCTCTGGAGAAAGTGCCCCGTGGCTCAGCCCCTGTGCAGAAGGCTAAGGGCAGTGAGGCGAACTCATGTCTTCACATTAACCTGGCAGGCAGGGCAGGGAAAAGGAAGTGGGAAGTCTAGGCCAGTCTTGTGGAGCTATGGAGGCAGAAGGATGCCTCAGTGGAAGAGTAGGGAGAAGAGGGAGGGCTGGTGGGCGGAGTCCTGCGGGTGGGTGGGGCCCTGGGGGTGGGCGGGGCCGGGCCCTGAGAGGGCAGCTGGACAGCCCTGTGGGTGGCGGGTTGGGGCCCAGGAGGAGGTGGAGTGTTATCAGGGGGTCAGCTGGCGGACGCTGGTCAGGCAGGGCTGATGACCCAGAGGGGGTAAGGCTTGTGGGCCAGTCCCAGGGACCCTGACCACCAGTTCCATGGGCTCCCGGGCCTTGTTCCGATAAGCCCGTCGGATGGTGTCCACCGCCGCTGATGGGTCACCCGCTCCAAGCTCTCTCCGTCCACAGCCACAAGCTCGAGGCGGCCTGGGATGGGGGTGGGAGAATCACAGTTCACTGACCTCAGATTACCACCCCACGCTCTAACCTCTCACCTCTAGTCTACACCCTCCCTCCCTCTGGGTGAGGGATGGACAATGAGGGCTGTTGTGCCTGGAGCTGCTGGGGGCAGGGTGGGGCTCAGACAATGGCCCTTTGTCCCCAGGGCCTGGAACAGAATGGCCACCCACAGGCCCAGGCTGGCCAGAGGGATATTCTGCCTGGGTCTGCTGCTCTGCTCCTACAGGCCCGACCCTCAGCACTGCCCTTTGACTACAAGAGGAGCAGGGTCTGTCCACCCCGGACAGGGGCAGTGGGTCTGGGGTGCCTTACCCACCTGCAGGGTCCCACTGAGGAAAGCAGCGCCCCGGGGAAGATCTTTTCGATCTTAACCATAGGCTGTACCCTGGACTCGATGCCACGGAAATGCTGATGCCTGGTGAGGGGACATGACCCTGAGCCCCCCAGGAGAAACGGGGCTTCACCCCAGGCTCTCGTACCACTCGATGCTCAGCTAACTTCGCAAACCCTCCAAATGCCCACCCCGCAGTCTGGATTACCCAGTGCCCACATTCTTGACCCAGGCCTGGACACCTGCCCCTTCAAGTCCAAGCCCACCCCCCCCCCCCCAAACCCTCGTGTTGCCTGAGGTGGGCCCAGTGCCCCTGGACTCACCCAGAGATTGCTTGGTTTTGGACAGCGTGACTGTCCTCAGCTCCCCCTTGGGGGGCGGTGTGGCCTCCTCCTCTGCCGGCCTGGCGCTTCCGTTCTCAGAGGGCAGCCCTGGGCTGTCCCCTGCCTGGGCTGCCTGCCCGTCCAGAGGTCTGGGCAGAGCAGGCCTGGGCCTCCGTGGCTTGTGGTAGCCCCATTAGCCGTGCTGGGGCAGGAGGTGGGCGCTGGGGACGGGGACCGCCCGCGCCCAGGGACTTGCCCGGCCCGGCTGCGGCTACGGCTGCGGCTCTGGGCGGACCCTGACTCCGGCTCTGCCGAGGTCTTCTCGGGACTCCGCCAGCAGCCAGTTGGGTCTCTGGGGCGAGGAGCCACGGGGGTGGCTGTGGAGGAGGGGTGCAGGTGCTTCGGCGTGGGGTGAAGGCATCTACTGGCACGTCTCGGAGAGGGGGATCCCTTTCTGAGGGTGGGGTGGGGCAGAGGCCCGCGGGACAGCTGCAGGTCTTCCAGCCGCTCTGTCAGCTCCCTGTCACCTTCCTCTTCAGAGAAGCCGTTCACAGGCAGCAGATAGAAGCCGCCACGACTGTCTGGGGACGGGCCCAGGTCAGGCAGCAACCCAGCCCAGCCCAGCCCAGCGCCTCACGTGCCCGTCCTTGCGTCTGCGGGAGGAGGGCCCAGCCCATGTGATACAGTGTAGCCTGGGTGCCACACGCCCACGAGGGGCCACGGTCCAGACCATGTGGCGCAGCGTGGCCTGGGTGCCACACGCCCACAGTGAGGGCAGCGCTCTCCTCTCACAGAGTCTCGTTACATCACTGCAATACTTGTGTGGTCTTGGGAGCTTGCCCTTGCTCCCAGAACGTTGGCGGCTCTTGGGCTCTCTCTGGCGCCATCTTTATTTTAAGGCTGTGAGGAAGCATTGTCCTCACCAACCTCAGAATGAGAAGTGGGGCCGAGCCATCTCACAGAGGGAAGGACACTTGCCCTGCACTCGCTGACCTGGGCTCAATCCCTGGCATGCCCATATGGTCCCCCAAGCACCCCAGGGTGACCCCTGAACACAGAGCCCTCTTGGCGTGCTTCCCTACTCCTCCAAAGAAAAAGAGATTAGAGCAGAATTTCAGCCCCTGTGAAGGAAATGCCAGGGTGAGGGGGTGGGCAACAGTACCAGCAGTGGCAGGCCAGAGGGCAGAGCCTAGAAGCCAGAGGCCCCAGTGGGCAGGGATGGACACCCTCCCCAGGGCTCCCCCAGCTCTGGGGCTCTGACCTGGCACAGGTGTGATGAGATGCCGCTTGGGTGGAGTGTCCTGCCGGGCTGGCCGCAAAGCCGGAGGCCGAACTGGGTCAGAGAGAGCAGGTCAGAGGCAGGGCCCCTAGGGGGGTCTTTAGCTGAGGAGCCCCCTCTCCACCAGAGGCCCCACTGCCTCCCCACGGCCCCGGGGCAGACCTGCCCTGCTCCTCAGGGCCTCGAGCGCCTCCAGCTCCACAGGCATGACCATGCTGTCGAAGCGGCCCAGGTCTGTGGGGGCCACCACACTCCTGGGGGGCGGGAGGCGGGCGCTGAGCGAGGCCTCCCTTACAGAGGGCGGGCAGCTGGGTGGCGCGTCCAGTCCCTGCCCACCTGATGTCCCTGAGCAGCAGCAGCTTGGTGGGCCTGTCCAGGATGGCCAGCAGTGGCCTCACCAGGTCCTCCGCCCCTCGTGCACATACTGTGGAGAGGAGAGGCACAGCCCGTGAGGAGGTGCGGGGCGGGCAGTCCCTATACTTATGAAGGTTCTTCCCGGCCCCAGGTTTCTACAGCATGGTCTG
>JAJIBD010013260.1:0-41972 GCA_021461705.1 Cryptotis parvus | reverse complement strand
CTACATATCTTCTTCTACATATCACACAGAACAAGCATAATCACCGTGAGATGAAGGGAAAAGAGTTTCCCCAAAGGGAAGAATAGTGGGCACACAATATAGGAGTTGTCCTCCATCATAAACTAGGATTTAGTGGTACGTGTTTTTGTCACATTTGTATGTGTATATTAGCATCCATAATGATGGCCTGTCCATCTTCTTAACTCCATCAGTTTTGAGTGGCTGCTGATAGTTCCACATCCTCCATAATGCATGCTTGGAAACACCTCTGTTCTCTCAAGTTTGCAGAAGATCACTTAGTCAAATTCAGAAATCTTAAAAGTGCAAAGGAATTATTCACCTGGAGAGAGATTCTCATCAGAGATAGGGTCAGTGACTGAATGTTGTGACTTTCATTTTCTGGTGGAACAGTCTTTACTCCTAATCCTCCAGAAAGTCCCTGCTGGATTGTGCCTCACTTCCCCTGGCAGTAGATCATCCTTGAACACACCTGCCCTGCTTTGCTCCCTTCCCTGACTCATACCCCATTTCCCTCACTTCCTCTTCTTGTAATCCGATCCCAAGTGAACAATTTTGCATGCATCTACATCCTTCTCTTGGGTTTTGCTTTGGAGAAAGGAATGCCCTAACAAAGACAGCATTAGCAACTGATCTTTTATAGAGAGATGGAGATGGTAGGTCTCTGAAGGATGGAACCTGGCTAGATCATCCAGTACAGCTTGTTCACAGGCCTCTCTTTGGACTGGCCTCCATCCAGTGGACTGGTTAGTTCCCATACCACACAGGTCATCTTCCACTAAAGAAATCTGTCAGCACCATAGCAGAAATGACCGTCCTTGACACGTCCTTCTTGGCTGACAGGAGGTTCCTAGCTCACGGCTGTGGGTAGGAAATATAAATATCTTAGGACACTTTGCTATTGGGCCATGTCCTAAAAGGTGCATGTACTGAAAATGGGGTGAAAAGGTTATATGAGGTCAGCTTTTTCCCCTTCTTCTTTCCTTCAGTTCAGACTGAGGTCAGGGTTGTTTATTTGAGTTCTGGCAATAACCCTGGGAATTTATTTAGGTGCCAAGGGAAACAGGAGCATGGTGGATTCCAGAAAGATTTGTGCTCCAAGTGACTTCAGAACATGTCTGAACCCAGAGGGAGATGGTAGACAGGTGCCTGGTGGTCTGGGGTGGTGAGGGAGAGGGAGAGCAGGCATGCTGGGTGACTTTATGGAACATCGTTAACCTAGAATCTAGGAGGAGACCAGGGGTCAAGTGAAGATTCCGACTTCATGAAGACTTCATCACCTATCTGTGATCTGCCTTTCAGCTCTCCAACACAGGGCCGACAGCCCCAGTAATGCTCTTGGGAAATCATGCCCTTGCCTTCAGCTACTGGTAGAGGTCAGAGAATGGGTGAAGGACTCATCCCTCTGCCAGCTCCTTCCCCTTGGTCAGGGAAGCAGAGTCTAAGATGAAGAGGTGCTTCAGGGCATCTTACTGCGGAAAAGAGTGTTTTGAGGAAGGAAGAAGAAATATAGGGCAGATGGAGAAGTTAGGCTGTGAAGCTACTGCTATAGCAGTGGTAGTAGGTCTATAGTAGTCGATCCTCAGTTGATCTTTCTAAGAGCTCTGGAGCTGGGGTGACTCTGCGGGAATTGTCCTGAACTAAGGCAGTTCCTGGGATCAGGCTGCTCCCCAGAAGGGTGTGTGTAACCTGGTTCAGTATCAAGAGACCCTTTTCTTGGCAAGAGGGTACTGAGTTGGAGACTGGCCCTGGTCCATCTCAGCAGCCCTGTGCAATTAGCTCTTTGTCTCTCAAAGGTGTTAAAATCCATTCTCAGCTTCAGTGACCTCCAGCCTTCCCTGGAAACAGGTCGAGCTTCTTCTTCCCCCCACCCCAAATCAGCATAACTTCTTTATTTTTATTTTTAAACTTTTTATTATACCACTATGAGATATACAATTATGAAGCTGTTCATGTCTGGGTTTTGTCATACAGTGTTCCAGCACCCATCTCTCCACCAGTGCCATTTTCCCACCACCAATGTTCCCTGATTCCCTCCTCCCTCCCTCAGCCTGCCTCTATGGCAGGAACTTTGACTCTCTTCTCTCTCTCTCTCTATCTCTCTCTCTCTCCCATCTCTCTCTCTTCCTAACCTATCTGATATCAATTTGACTCCTTTTAAGAAACAAATTTCCTTTTTCCCTAAGTTCATCTAATATAAAAGAGAAAAACCTTTAGACTTATATTAAAACAAAAATCTCTCTGTCCCCATTCAATTAATTGAAAACTGATTTTCTATCACTTCCTATCAATAACTTATAAAACAGGATGACTGAGGAATGCTGGAGAAGTCACAAGGCCTTAAGGCTTGGACCTGCTTCTTTCCTGTAGATGCCAAGTTTTCAGTGACTCTTCAGTGAACCTTAAAACATTTTTTTTTCAATTTTGGGTCATACTTTCTGGTATTCAGAGGTCTGCTCGTGCTGAGGATTCGAATCCGAACCGTAGCTTCTGCATTCACCCGAAAAGGCGTATGTCTGACCCTCCTGTATATGTGCCACTTGTCTTACCTCCTATACCTCAGGTGCCAACGATTCAAACCAGAGCTGCTGCAGTCACCTGCCAGGCATGTGTCTTACTTCCAGTCCTTCATTGAATTCTCATGGATAGATTATAATTCTTCCCATGTAACCTAAGGGGATTCTGGTCTAGTTTCTGGTGTGTACTATGTGACTTTTTAAAAAATTATTAATTGAATCAGTGTGAGAAGTACAGTTACAAAGTTGTTCGTGACTGGGTTTCAGTCATATAATGTTCTGCATCTGACCATTCACCAGTTTACATTCCCCACGACCAATGTCCCCAGTTTCCCTCCTGCTGGCCCCATTCTCACCTCCAGCCTGCCTCCATGGCAGACATTGTATCTCTTTCTCTTGCTCTCTTTCCTTTTTCTCCTTCTGCACATCATGGTTTACAAGACAGGCACTGAAAGGTCTGTCCCTCTACCTACTTTCACCACTCAGCTCTTTTTTTTTTTTTTTGCTTTTGGGTCACACCAGGCATGCTCAGGGGTTACTCCTGGCTCTGCACTCAGGAATTACTCCTGGCGATGCTCGGGGGACCATATGGGATGCCGGGATTGAACCCGGGCCGGCACAGGCTGGCCGCGCAAGGCAAACGCCCTACCCTCTGGACCCGCTTGGGCTATCACCCGGCCCCCACCACTCAGTTCTTGTCCAGAGGTTTCACTTACTGTTTGAGCCAAAAGCCTACATTTTTTTGGCAGGTCAATTATGCAGATGAGCATACAGAAGGTGGTCCAGAGGTTTCACTTACTGTTTGAGCCAATAGCCTACATTTTTTGGCAGGTCAATTATGCAGATGAGCATACAGAAGGTGGTTCATGGGCACGAATATCAGGATTTTGGGAAGTACAGGGAAGTGTGGGGAAGTAGCTCATCTCAACTTCAAGAAAGCCTGGTGATTTCAGCCACAAAGACCCACATACCTAAATTTTTGGCAGATTAATTATTTGATGAACTTGGTTCCTAGGTGATCTAATCTGGCTGGAGGCATAGTGGCAACTTTGGGGTGTGGGAATCAGCAAGTGGCTCCCAGGGATCTGTTCATGATGGATGAATCTATTCTTGATGACACTAAGAAACAGCAGTTAAGAACCTGGGAACCCCTGGGGCTTTGGGGAAAACTAACACATCAGATCTCAGTGTCGTTTCTGAGCCTGCTGCCTGCTAATTCCTGGAAGTCTCTGCATGGCTGCCAGCAAAGCTATCTCTTTCTCTGCCCTTCTCTCTGATGCTTTGTTCCGTGCTGATCACATTACTGTGTGTTCTATTTTGGGCTAACCTCAAATGACTTGGGTTCTTTAGCTAATAAAGAATCAAGCCATCAGTTTGCTTAGAGCAGTTCTTCTCATTTATCAGCTCCAGCCAAAGGACAGCTTGTCAAAAGGACACTATAGCCAGTCAAAAGACCATTCTGTTTTCAGAAACAAAACAAAAACAAACAACAAAAAAAAAAAACAGCTATGCCCTAGCCAGTGTCTAGCAGCTGTCTGTGCACCCAAATCTGCATGAGCTGAAGCTAAAAATGTAGCCTATTTCCTTTTTCAGTGTACTGAGTTCGTTTCAGGCTAATAGCATCTGACTGAGAGTAAATGCTATGGAGACAGGAGTGAACTAGCAACACCCAGTTACTTAGGGAGGAGAATCCTCCAGTTCTCCAGCCTCTGGGGGGTTCCCTGGGCAGCTTTCCTGTAGGTCTGACAATCTCTCCCTCCTTCTGCCTCTGTGCTCTGAGCACTAGGATGTGATACTGTCTCCTTGTTTACATCCTTGGAACATGCGCCCCACCCCTCTATTTCTTTTTTTTTTTTTGGCTTTTTGGGTCACACCCGGCTATGCTCAGGGGTTACTCCTGGCTCTGCACTCAGGAATTACTCCTGGCGGTGCTCGGAGGACCATATGGGATGCCGGGGATCGAACCCGGGCCGGCACAGGCCGGCCGCAAGGCAAACGCCCCACCCCGCTGGGCTATCGCCCGGCCCCCCCCCCCCTCTATTTCAAGGCATCGGATTCTGATACTGAGTTTTAGGAACCTCAGTATGAAACTGCAGCTTGAGAAAAGGTCGTTAGGTGATTGTACAAACAATAGATCCTGTGTTTTTCCTTTTCCTCAGGGAAGCTCCTTACTTTTTTTTTCCTTTTCTAGTAGGAAAAAAAAATCTACTCCTAAATTCTTTGTTCAAGAAAAGTTCAAATTTTTAGGAAGTAGTTCAAGATTTTTAAAAATATAATTCAGCATAAGCTTAGATTTGTTCATCTTTTTGCTTTTATTTATTTCTATTTCTTTTTTTTTTTACCTTTTTGGGTCACACCTGGCAATGCTCAGGAGTTATTCCTGGCTCTGCACTCAGGAATTACTCCTGACGGTGTTCAGGGGACCATATGGGATGCCGGGATCGAACCCGGTTGGCCGTGTGCAAGGAAAACACCCTACCTGCTGGACTATCGCTCTGGCCCCTGTTCATTTTTTTCTGAGGAAAATTTTGAATTACTTGTACTCCAAACCATTGTTTAATTTTTTAAAATGTTTTTATTATACCACCATCAGATATACAATTACAAAAGTGTTCATAATTGGTTCTGAGTCATACAGTATTCTAGCACCCATCCCTCCACCAGTGCCCCATTCCCACCACCAATGTCCCCACATTCCCTCCAACCCACCCCACAGCCTGCCTCTATAGCTGGCACCTTTTATTTTCTTCTTTCTCCCTCTCTTTGTCTCTAGTCTCTGTCACTGTATCTCTTTCTCTTTTCTTCTACACATTGTGACTTGCCCTACAGACATTTAGGGTTTATGATGTAAGTCTCTTTGTATATATTCAATGGTGAGTTCTAGTCTGTCATTACCATTTCCCACACTTAGTAGAACACTTAGTGCAGACACCTGATTGGCATAGTGCACTACAGTCCAGAACTCCTGGACTCAAGCAATCTTCCAGCCTCAACCTCCCCAGTAGCTGGGACTACAGGCGCGCGCCACCATTCCTGGCAGAGCAGAAACCAGCTTTCCTCCGCGAGACCGCTGCCGGCCACCACGATTTACCTCCAAATTACCATGAATATTCTACCCACCTCTCTGAGAGAGCCCCACAATGTAATGAGAGTATAGCGCCCGCACAGCAGAGCCTGGCAAGCTGTCCAATGCGTGTTCAATATGCCAAAACCAGTAACAAAAATGTTTATTTTCCTGACCCCAAAAGAGCCCTTAATATGGCAGCAGTAAGAAAGGCAAACAAGCAGTGCCTGATAAAATTTCACGGCCAACCTAGGCTGCCAAAACAAAGAAGGACTAAAATGACTGTCTGTACTTTCAATACACGTATGCTGGCATCGAAAGCATATATCGAGGATCTGATGGTGTAAGCGTAAAAGATCAAGTATGACATCATTGGTCTGACTGAGACAAGGAGGCCTCAGTCGCATCACGCTGTATTTGACACTGGAGAAGAATTGTTCCTTGAAACATGCGACGAAAGAGGTGTAGGTGGGCGTTGGTGTCCTTGTCAACAGGAACATGGCCGTCAACATTGATTCATTTGAATGCCTAACAAACCGGATAGGATGATTACACTTGAAGAGATGTGGCCCACTGCCAGCAATTTCTATCTTCATTGTCTACGCACCAACATCCATATACAAGGAAGATGAAATTGAGAAATTCTACATGGAACTGGAGGAGTTCTATAAAAAAGATCACACCTTCTACAAGATCATAGTCGGTGATTTTAATGCCAAGATAGGACCGAGAAGATCGGCTGAAGAACTCCACATCGGGACCCATAGCCTAGAATGGAACGAACAGGGTGAGAGACTATCTAAGATCATCATGTCCACCAAGACCATTCATGGGAACTCAGAGTTCCAGAAGGCTGAAGCGAAATGTTGGACATGGGAATCTCCTGGTGGACAGTTCCACAATGAAATTGACCACATCATCTTCAATCCACAGTTTTGTCTGACCGATGTTGCTGTCGTCCCCAAATTCCAAACAGGATTGGACCACCATCTCCTTCGTGGTAAAATTCTACTTCACGCAATGGGGAGAAAAGGCTTCAAAGTTTAAGAAGAGAACTCCCAGAAGGACAACTAACTGGGAACTCTTCAGCACCATTGCAGCAACATGGGAAGATACCATCATTGACGACATCGATGAAGAATACAACCGACTGGTTCAGCACCTCCATGATTGTGCAAAGAATGCTGAGAGAGAGAGAAAGACACAAAAGGACGCCTGTCTTCAAAAACTCTGGAGCTCATTCACCAACATGGCAAGGTGCAAGCCTCAGGTAACCAAACGCTAACGTCCAAGCTTGCAAAGCGGTGCAGAGAAGTGATAAAAGAAGACCTCAAAGACAGAAGAGCAGAAATACTGGAAGATGCAGCAGAAGCCGGGAAAATCATTCGCACCACCCGCCTGTCCTTCGCCAACTATTAGACCAAGATGACTGTCCTCCGACGCCCTGATGGATCTATCACATCTTCCAGAAAGGCAATGGATAAGATTATTCATGACCTCTACTCAGATCTCTTTGATAGCCATGTCCACTTGCCCACATACCAAATTCCACAGGATGGATATGTTATTCCCAACGTTCTCCCTTCTGAAATCCGACATGCCATCTTGTCGGTAAAGAAGGGAACAGCACCAGGCCCAGACAAAGTCAGACCCGAACACCTGAAGAATCTGCCGTCGGTACTCATCAATACACTAGCTCCGGCTCTTCACACGCTACCTGTCCGAATGCAAGGTGCCCTCCCAATGGAAAACCAGCAGGACAGTTCTACTGTTCAAGAAGGGAGACATTCACAACATCGGCAACTATCGCCCCATCTGCCTGTTGTCCGTTATCTACAAGCTGTTTACACGAGTCATCCTGAACAGGATTGGCAGAACACTAGATGAAGGACAACCATGCAAGCAAGCTGGCTTCCGGAAAAGATTCAGCACAATCGACCATATCCACACAGTAACCAAGCTCATTGAGGTTTGTAGGGAGTACAAGATGCTGCTCTGTCTCACATTCATTGATTTAAAAAAAGCCTTTGATTCTGTGGAGACTGAAGCAGTCATCAAAGCCTTAGCCAAACAGGGCATTCAAACCCAGTACATCAAGATCCTTTGTGAGCTGTATAACGGATTCACCACCAGGGTCTCACCATTCTACAAGGAAGTGATCACTGTATCACTGTATCTGTCTTCCCGTCATCATCCATTTGCCGGCGGGCCCCAGTAACATCTCCAGTGTCCTGTCCAGCTAGTAGAGCCCAATGCTTTGCTTGCTCCAGGAACATAAGGAGCCTCAATTCATTCCAGAATGAGGTCTATATTGTTACTGGTATTGATCATTGATGTCAAAAGAGGGGTTCGACAGGGTGATACCATTTCACCAAAACTCTTCAGCGCCACCCTCGAGAACATCATGCAACAATTAGAATGGGAAGGAATGGGAGTGAGGATAGATGGTAGGGAACTACACCACCTCCCGCTTCGCTGATGACATTGTTCTAATAACACCAAACATTAGCCAAGCGGCACAAATGCTGGCTGACTTCGACCGAGAATGTGGAAAGATAGGTCTACAGCTGAATCTAAAGAAAACTATGTTTATGAAAAATGAACTAGTTCCAGAGGCCCCATTCACTCTCAATGAAACAGACATCTCTGAATGTAGCAGGTATGTGTACCTAGGTCGAGAAGTCAACATGATGAACGACCTAAAAACCTGAGCTGCACAGGAGGAAGAGAGCAGAATGGAATGCCTTCAAAGGCATCGAAGAAATAGCTAAAAGGACAAAGAACCTCTGACTCCGGGCACATCTCTTTGACTCCACCGTTCTCCCTGCATTAACATATGCCTCAGAGACCTGGACCCTATGAAAGCAGGATGAGAATGCTATTCGGGTCTCCCAGAGAGGAATCGAAAGAGCTATGCTTGGAATATCATGCCTCACTCAAGTGAGAGAAGGAATCCGGAGTTCTGACCTCCGTCGCTATTCCAGAATCAGGGACGCTGTCTCGTTTGCCAAGGCATCGAAAATCAGATGGGCTGGACATGTAATGCAATTTGGGGACGACCGCTGGTCTAGAGCCATTACTGACTGGATTCCATGGGATGTCAAAAGATCACGTGGCCGTTCACCTACAAGATGGTCAGACTTCCTTGTCAAGACCCTGAAGGAACAGTTTGAGGCTCTTTGTATTCCTGAATCAACCAGATGCCATTGGGCTACATTGGCACGTGATAGGGTCCAATGGAAATGTTACTGGTGCCCGCTTAAGCAAATTGATGAATAACGGGATTCAAATGATCAAGTGAAGTGATCAAGTAGAACACTGGTATATATTTATATCCCATTAATGAATGTAGTCATTCTATATCTATCCTTTTTCTTCTGACTAATTTCACTGAGCATAATAGTCTTCATTTCTATCCATTTGCAGGTGAATTTCATGATTTCATCTTTTCTGACAGCTGCATAGTATTGAATTGTGTCGATGTACCAGTTTCTTTAGCTTATCCTCTGTTCTTGGGCACTCAGGTTGTTTCCAGATTCTGGCTATTGTGAATAGAGCTGCGATGAATAAAGAAGTACAAATAGTGTTTCTGCTATGTGATTTTGGTTTTCCAGGGTATATTCCCAGAAGTGGTATTGCTGGGTCAAATGGGAGCTCAATATCTAGTTTTCCGAGGAATGTCCATATTGTTCATATTGTTTTCCAAAAGGACTGGAGCAGTCGGCACTCCTACCAACAGTGAATGAGAGTCCCTTTCTTCCCACGTCCACACCAGCACCGGTTGTTCTTGCTGTTTTGGATGTGTGCCCTTCCTGTGGTGTGATGATTCCTCATTGTTGTTTTGATTTGCAACTCCCTGATGATTAATGATGAAGAGCACTTTTTCATATGCCTTTTGGCCATTCAAATTTCTTCTTTTTGGAAGCTTCTGTTCATTTCTTCTCCCCAATTTTTGATGGGTTGGCTTTTTTTCTTCTTGTAAAATGCTACCAGTGCCTGGTATATCCTGGATATTAACCCCTTATCAGATGGGTATTGGGTGAATATTCTTTCCCACTCTGTGGATTGTCTTTGTATCTTGGTCATCATTTCTTTTGAGCTGCACTAGCTTTTCAGTTTTATATAATCCCAGCCCATCACAGCCCGGATCATCGACACCCACCCTGCAGCCGTTTCTTCCTCAATCCGGCCCAGGTATGCTGGTCCAGAGACTCTTAGACATGGGGCAGAGCGGTTCCTTGCTCTCCCTGTGCCCAGCCGTTCATGAGGCAGTCGGAGGCATGGTGGGTTCTAGCCTTGGCCCACCACCCCAGCAGAACCTCACAACAAGCCAGACGACCCCCACCCACTCCATGGGTGCCGCCATTTTCCACATCCGGACTTCCCTCTCTTCAGAACTCCACCCAGCTGACCAGCCCATCACAGCCCGGCTCGCGTGGGCCACGCGGTTCATCAATAAATGCTTTGTTTGGAGGTGTTTAAAGAATATACCTCCCGCACGGCAAGCCTAGCAAGCTGCTCGTGTTGTATTTGACATGCCAAATGCCAGTAACAATTATATTAGGTCATTCCCATGACCTAATATAATGGTTTGAGGCTCTTTAGGTTCCTGTAGCAAGCCAATGCCCTTTGCTCTACTGGCATGAGACAGGACATATGGAGATATTACTGGTGCCCGCTCTAGCAAATAGATGATTAACGGGAAGATCGTGATCGTGATCGTGATCGTTTATCATTGCTTCCATTTGCTTGGTCAGTGGTGTTTCTTCTTTTTTATTTTTAATGCATGTGTCTATCATTTTCTTTTTATTTTTTAAATATTTTATTATACCAACGTGAGATATACAATTATAAAGTATAATTATAAAGTTTGAGGGTCCAGAGACTCTCAAACATGGGGCAGAGCTGTTCCTTGCTCTCCCTGTGCACAGCCGTTCATGAGGCAGTCGGGAGGCATGGGGGGTTCTAGCCCTGGCCCACCACCTCGGCAGAGCCTCACAAGCCAGAACGCCCCCCTCACTCCACGGGCGCCGCCATTTTCCACATTCGGACTTCCCTCTCTACAGAACTCCACCCAGCAGACCAGCCCATCACAGCCCAGCTCGAGCGGCCGCTATGGCCATGCGGCTCATCAATAAATTATTTATTTGGAGGTGTTTAATAGAGTTTGCCTCCCCAGCAAAACCAGTATATGCCAAATTCCAGTAACAATTATATTGGGTCATTCCCATGACCTAATATAATGGTTTGAGGCTCTTTATGTTCCTGTAGCAAGCCGATGCCCCTGGCTCTACTGGCATGAGACAGGACATATGGAGATATTACTGGTGCCCGCTCTAGCAAATAGATGATCAATGGGAAGATCATGATCGTGATCGTGATACCAACGTGAGATATACAATTATAAAGATGTTCATGTTTGGGTTTCGGTCATACAGTGTTCCAGCACCCATGGCTCCACCAGTGCCCATTTCCTACCACCAATGTTCCCGATTCCTCCCTCCTCCCCAAGACTGACTCTATGGAAGGTTCTTTATCTCTTTTCTCTCTTACACTTTCAATCTCTCTCTCTTTCTCTCTTCCTTCTCTTACACATTGTGGATTGTAATATATGCATTTAGAGGTTATCATGTGTATCTTTTGCCTATATTTAATGCTCAGTTCTAGGTTGGTATTAACACTTTCGACAATTATTAGCACACTGTTACCTTCTGTCTTACCTAACCTCTGATTCCCACATGTTTGTGGTAATTTCCACCTCTGATCATGTTGAGTGAAATTAGCCAGAAGGAAAAAGACAGTATAGAATGACCTGCATTTATTTATTTATTTGCATGACATATATATATATACACACATATTATAATGCCAATATCCAAGATGAGGCAAATCAAAAGATCACGTGGCCGCCCACCTACAAGATGGTCAAACTTCTTCGTTAAAACCCTGAGCAAATGGTTTGAGGCTCCTTGTATTCCTGAAGAAAGCAGATGCCATTGGGCTACACTGGCATGTGATAGGGTCAAATGGAAACGTTACTGGTGCCTGTTTAAGCAAATCGACAAATAATGGGATGTCAAGTGATCAAGTGTGAGAACACTGCAGCAAGCTCTGATAAACATCACAACTACAACTAAAAGTGTAATCCCTGGAGAACACCTTGGCCAAGTGTGTGAACACCTCAACTCCTGGTAAGTACCACAACTACAAAAAGTACAAGTACCCCACTCATGTGATGTATGTGTAACCCTCCTAGTTATCACAACAGTATCAACAGAGGGAAGAGTCAGGGGAGTGAAGGGAGAGCTTCAACTTAGAGTCATCATGATGGATTCTCTCTGTGCATAGAACCAAAGCATTGATTCTATGCTAGAAACAAAAACATTTATCTCCTCACCAATAAAAGTGAAGACACACAGTCTCACTTAAAGCAAGTGGAATAAAGGTTATTCTCAGCATCTAAGCCCCCTACTATATTTTATCCTTGGTGCTTTGTTCTGGCTTAGAGTAAGCCTTTTCATCACTTAAAGGAAGGCCCCATGGTGGTTCCACGGCAGAAGTTGCAGCTGGGACTAAAATCTTACTCCCATGATGAGATTTCTAGACTGAAGTAATGAAAAGATCTGTGAGATGATGATCCTAGAATCCTTTCTATGCACTGAGGAATTGCAAGTTCTGCTTCATTTGTCATAGCAAGTAGTGGAGTGGCTCATGACAGCTCCTGCTGTAGACAGATACTATTATTGCTTGAATACTATTGTGTGAATGTGAGATCATCATGAAGGTTCTTGGGATTGGAGAATGAATATTTATTAATTTGTGGATCAAAATTCTATTGAACGTGGTGATTTCTCCTCTCTTCCTCCTCCCCCTTATCTTCTCTCTCCTCTTGCTCCTTTCTCTCCCTTGCTGTCCTCCTCTTCCTCTTTGCTGCCTTTACTTCCTCCACTTTCCCTGACCTTCTCCCTTCTTTCTGTCTTACTTCTCTACCTCCTCCACATCTATTTCCTAATTATTTCCAAATAATGCTAAATAGGCTTTTTTTTTCACCCTGGAGAAGCCCGTGTTCCCTGTTGAACATTTTATTCTAACACTTTTCTTTCTTTCTTTTTTTCTTTCTTTCTTTCTTTCTTTCTTTTTTTTTTTTTTTTTTGCTTTTTGGGTCACACCCGGCGACACTCAGGGGTTACTCCTGGCTCTGCACTCAGGAATTACTCCTGGCGGTGCTCAGGGGATCATATGGAATGCCGGGATCGAACCCGGCCAGCATAGGCTGGCCGCGTGCAAGGCAAACGCCCTACCCCCTGGGCTATCACTCCGTCCCCCTAAAACTTTTCTAAGTAAACTTCTTTCAGTAAAAACTATTTTTGCGGGCTGGGGAGGCTGGAACTCGGCTCGCCCGGGAACAGCTGACTATGGGACCCCAGGAGGGCAGACGGGTTTTGGGAGTGGGCCCGTCACCTCTGGGGGGTCCCGGAAGCAGCCGGATGAGACTCGCCCATCACACTAGCCACCATTTTCGCTGTCCGGACGCTGGGAAAACTGCCTCACGACCAGATTAACAGAGCAAAACCAGTTCAAGCCCAGGTCGTGAGGCCGCTTGCAGCCACGTGGTCCATTAAAATAGTGGAAACAGTAATGTCTTTTAATGCACTGCATTACACGAAGAGCAGGAAAGTTTGGCGGAGGGAGAGATAAAGAGGAGAGAAATGACATACAGAACCCACCAAGTAGTTGAGGTGTGGGGAGGGGGAGGTGGGGACATTGGTGATGGGAGATGGGTTTGGGTGGAGGGATGGGTGTTGAAACACTGTAGAACCAAAACTCTACATGAGCATCTTTCAATTGTATGTCTAAAATGGTGTAATAATATTTGGGGGAAATAATAAAATAAAATTAAATTAAAAAAAAACTATTTTGCTTCACTAAAAAAAGCTATATAAAGAGTAAGAGGTAGTCAGGCTCTCACGTTAAGGAAGAATAACAAAATTAAATAAATAAAAAAGAAATACTAACAAAACAATAATCTTATAAATTAAAATTAAATGAAGTAATAATAAAATATACTGTGTTATAGACATTATTCTGTAATTTAGTAAATTAAAATAATCATATAAATTAAAAATAGTCAAATTAAGAAAGAATAATAAAAAGAATTGAAAGAATAAAGTTCAGGCCTTTATGGACAGTGATCAACACTGTCCCAGGAGGGAACAGGTTTATTTGACTTTGAACTGGCTTTGGGTCTTGTGGCAGATTCAGTCTCTTGACCTTTCTCTCATAATTATTGCATCAGCTTCCTACTGGTAACTTGGTCTTCCTTCCTTTTTCAGCTGCAATTTCCTCAGAACAAGCCTCTGGCTTTCTTTATCTTTGTTTATTCAAATCCCAGGTGGCTCCAGACCCAGGGAAGGTGGCCAGTGTTCACTGAAAGGAAAGGCAGGTTGACTGAGTACATATTCCTACGTAAGTAACGTCTGCACTTGACCATTGCTGTTGAACGGATGCAGGTTCCCCTAGTGTAACAGAAAGCTCAGCAAGGAGCTGGAGAAATCTCTCTGATCATTTGTTGAATAGAAATGAGGGTAAAGCAGAGAAACCTGAACTTCACCAATCCTTTCCCAGCCAGTTCTACTTGGGTGGCTTCATACCCCATGTACTAAAGTTCACTTCAACAAGTATTTCTTTGACTTACTTTTTAAAATAATATTGTTAGGGACTGGAGAGTTAATACAGTGGGTAAGGCAACTGCACATGGCCGGCTTGGGTTCAATCTCTGGTATCCCATATCCTTGAGGCCCTCCAGGGGTGATCCCTGAGTGCAGAGCCAGGGTTAAGCCCTAAGCACTGTTGGATGTGGCCACTCCCCTCAGCCCTAAAAAATTATTATTGGTTTACAGGACTCTATAAACTATAGGAGTAGAATTTCACACACCTTGGTGTGCATGTAAGTCTTACTACACCCATCAACCAAAAGTTCTAATTGATTCCCTGTATATCTCCTTCCATCCCCCTTCCCAGATGGAACCAATGTGGCCAGTCACTTTCACTATAGCCTGAGTCTCTGATTCATACTCTGATGTAGCTAAATCTAAAGAAAATTCTAGATGAAGAATTCTGCATTCTGTCTTCTTTATATAAGCTCTTCCCTATATAAGAAAAGGGAAATAGAACGTTCTTAACAGCTCTTGTTCAGAGGATCTTGCCAGTTTTAATTGGGTCCAACTCATAATTCTTTTGCTCTTATTTCAAATTTAATATTATCTAGCTTATTAAAAATGAAATTGTGTCTTTTGTTACACCACGGACCAAACCTGAGGTGGCTGTTTCCAACCAATATGTCATGCACCTTGATGGAGATGCTATAGGAAGATGCAGGGATTCCTGCACAGTTGTGCTGGTCACACCTGAACAAAGTAGTCCTACTCCGGCAACCAAATGACAATAGTATCCTGGTTCACTTGATGGCATGCACAGGTAAACCGCTCTCAGGACAAGCAAAGCTCTCTAAAGCCCTCAGAGAACATGAGACATAGGCACATAACAGAAACAATGACCTGCCTATGAAAAGGAGGCCAACCGAGTGAGGAAATCCTGCAGGGCCAGGGATTAACCTTTAGTAGAAAGAGGGAAGAAAACAAGCTTTCTCCTTCAACCCAGACGAGAAATGTTCTCAGAAGCAGAACTAAAGAAAGGATCAAGCATCTAGACTTGAAAAGCTCACCACGAAGAGGAAGTTTCTTAGGTTTTAGTATCTGGGGTCTCTGTTATCCCTGGACTAGTTTGAGATATTTATAGACTTTAAAAAAAATCACGATTTCTATGTTGACCACAGAGAAACCTCCTGGCTATGTGACGCTGGGTGTCTTGGCCTCTCCATGCCTACTCCAGACACAGTGGTGAGGATGAATGAGTCAGTATGTGATGGATAAATGTTATTGGTTATTATAACAATGTTGTTGTTGTTGTTGTTGTTGTTTAGCAAAATGCAACTTTGGTGAACGGTTGGTTGATTTTGCTTCACATATAGGTCAAACACCAATTTCTTAGAAAAAAAGAAAAAAAAACTTTTTTTTTTTTTTTGCACTGTGGATGATACCCAGAGATGTTCAGGGGTTACTCCTGGCTCTGCACTCAGGGATTACTCTCGGTGATGCTCAGGGGACCATATGGGATTCTGGGATTGAACCCAGATTGACCGTGTGCAAGGCAAACACTCTCCCCACTTGTGCTATTGCTCTGGCCCCTAACTTTTTTCTTTGGCCTTCAAAACCATATTACATAAACTAGCTATCCACAATGCATCTAAGGACATTGATGAAGAAAAAAGATGCTTGGGGCCGGAGCGATAGCCCAGCGGGTAGGGCGTTGCCTGCACGCCGGCCTATGCCAGCCAGGGTTCGATTCCCGGATCCCATATGGTCCCCCGAAACCGCCAGGAGTAATTCCTGAATGCAGAGCCAGGAGAAACCCCTGAGCACTGCTGGGTGTGACCCAAAAAGCAAAAAAAAAAAAGATGCTTCCACTGCCTTCTTATGTCTTCTACCTGAACCTGTGAATTAAACAGATAAACACCAGATTGCAGAAGAAAAAGAGTTTTTTTTTTTTTTTTTTTGCATTTTGGGTCATACCCAGTGATGCTCAGGGGTTACTCCTGGCTTTTTGCTCAGGGAATTACTCCTGGCGGTGCTCAGGGGACCACATGGGATGCCGGGGATCGAACCTGGGTAGGCCACATGCAAAGCTACCCACTGTGCTATCCCTCCGGCCCCTGAAAAAGAGTTGTCTTATACATACAAAAAAAAAAAAGAGTCTTATACATACAAAAAGAGTTGTCTTACACATAGCTTTTATCTGTCTTATGGGAAGACTCAGTGGAAGTAACAAACATGTCAAATGGCTAACAGCTTGTACATCTAGCTGTGCAGGAGAAAGGGGAAAAGGAGAAATAACTTCCATGGGAAGGAAAATTAGGTGTCTTGATGAAAAGCAAATGGGTTTTTAAGAGGATGAGCGACACGAAAGCCAGTGTAAGGTAAATCTGCTCAGGTCCGAGTGCTCTTCATCCTTTAGGGCCATAAACATCTCACCTCAGGATACTGATAGCTACATGTTTTAGCAGTTGCTTTTTATCAGATGAGGAAAGTTGCAGGAGTCCCTTTGAATCTATTAAATCTTAAATATTTTAAGACCCCAAATTTTATTTTATTTTATTTTGCTTTTTGGGTCACACCCAACAACGCTCAGGGTTTACTCCTGGCTCTACACTCAGGAATTACTCCTGGCAGTGCTCGGGGACCATATGGGATGCCAGGGATCGAACCCGGCCGGCACAGGCGGCCGCATGCAAGGCAAATGCCCTACCCTCTGGGCTATTGCTCTGGCCCCCAAGACCCCAAATTTAAAAAAAAAAACAGGTTTTTTTTTTTTTTGCTTTTTGGGTCACACCGCAATGCTCAGGGGTTTCTCCTGGCTCTGCACTCGGAATAACTCCGGCGGTGCTCGGGACCATAGGGATGCTGGGGATCGAACCCGCAAGGCAAATGCCCACCCGGCTGGGCTATCGCTCGGCCCAAAAACAAACAAACAAGTTTTAAGGTTCTCTGAAGAATCAGTGAAGACTTGGCATCTGCAGAAAGCAGCAGGTCCAGGCCTTTTTGGCTTAGTGACTCCTCCTGCATTCCTAAGTCACCCTATTTTATCATTTTTCAAAAGGAAGTGACAGAAAATCAGTTTTCAGTTACTTGAATGGCGCCCAGAAAGTTAATACAGAAAGAGAGAGAGAGCAGAGACAGAGAGAGAGAGAGAGAGAGAGAGAGAGAGAGAGAGAGAGAGAGAGAGAGAGAGACTTTCCTTATAAGCAGCTAACCCTGATTCAATCCCTGGACCCACATATGGTTTCCTGAGCACCAGTGTGATACACGCCCAACAGATAAAATAATCAATCAATAATAACATAAAAATGATAAAATAATAGATTGCTTGAATGTTATGGTCCTTCCTTTCTCTAGAGAGATATAGTGTCTTTGACGAAGCCTAAAAAATCCTTAAATAGTTTCACTGCAGGAGTAAATATAGGAACAAAACCCCATCACACATAGCTTTTCTCTGTTTTGATTTTGGCAGAGGGTAGGGATAATTTAGGGTGACTCACAAACACAGGTACAGGTACGGTGTGATCTGGCCCTCCTGACCCCACCCTTACCGTGGTTTCCTGGATTTCGGGTTTTGTTTAGGGCCCGCACCTGGTACTCAGAGCTTGCTCCAGTCTCTATGCTTAAGGATCACTCCTGGAAGTACTCAGAGGACCACATGTGGTGCTGGGATCACAGATCAGCCAAGGTAAGGGAAGCACCTTATCCTCTGTTGTGTCGCTCAGTCCCCATCCTGGGCTTTAAACTTGCTCTAAGGGCTTAGATGCTCTGAAATGACTTCTGCTGCCCCTGGTACTATTACCGCGAAGATCAAACAATGTCTCGGCCATACTGTACTTCAGGGAACTCACTTCTTGTCCCAGTGAGGCCTAAAACATCAAAATCTTTTTTATTTGTGTTTGAACGTCACCTGGCAATGTTCAGGGGCTACTCCTTGCTCTGCATGCAGGGATCACTCCTATAAGTGCCCAAGGGGCTGTATAGGATGTTAGGGATCAAACCAGGGTCAGGAGCATGCAAGGCAAGTGCCCTATCTGTTGCATAATACTCGAGTTCAACAACAAATCTTTTTCTTTGGAGGTGAGGCACATATCCATAGATGCTCAGAGGTTACTCCTGGCTCTACACTTGGGTATCACTCCTGGCGATGCTCAGGAGACCATATGAGAGGTCTGGGATCCAACCAAGGTCAGCATGTGCAAGACAAGCACCATTCCCATTATGCTATTTCTTAGACCCAACATTAGAATCTTTGAAAGTGCTGGTACACCCATGGCCTCAAAGAAGAGTGAGTATATAACAATGAAGATTTTTTTTTTTTTTTTGCTTTTTTGGGTCACACCCGCAATGCTCAGGGGTTTCTCCTGGCTCTGCACTCAGGAATCACTCCTGGCAGTGCTCGGGGACCATATGGGATGCCGGAATCGAACCCTGGCCGGCATGGGCTGGCCACGTGCAAGGCAAACGCCCTACCCACTGGGCTATCGCTCCCGCCCTCTTTTTTTTCCCTTACCTTTTTCTCATACCATCTTAGACTGATCAAGAGAAGTTTGCAGATGAAAACCACAATGAAATATCATGAATTATGCAGGAAAAATGAAGATGTTAATAAATTATGTCAGAAAGGTGATGGAAAAACAGACCGAGCAGGTGGAAAGTGAGTTGATTAAAAAACAAACCTTTAGGAGAACAATTCGGATATGTTCTACCTAAAGGTAAACATATCTACCACTAGCCAAAGTGTATTTTAATGGACTGAACAAGTATGATTCTAGTTCAATCTCCAACAAATAAAAATGGCCTAGGGGCAAGGCTAGTCTGTGCAGCAGTATCTGTAAGGTGAAAACAGAAAACACTGCAGGGTCGGACACCATGTGACCATAACAGATTCCCTTGGCTTGACTCCAAGTTTGCCTGCAATCAAGGTGAAAAGTTCTGTGTGTATCAACAAAACCTCCCATTTGAAGCCACCTGCAGTGCCCTGAAGGGAAGCACTCAACTGCTGAGAATGAACAGTAGAACATACCTAACTCTTCTCAGGTTGCCATAACAAAATCCCACAGACCACATGGCTTTCCAAACACATTATCTCACAGGAGCGGATGCTCAAAGGTCTGGTGAGTTGTCAGAGAGGTTCTCTCTCTCTCTCTCTCTCTCTCTCTCTCTCTCTCACTTGCGGATGGCTGCCTTGACAGATTCTCTTATGGCTTCTCCTCAACAAGTGTGTCTCATGGAGATAGAGCAAGAACAATAGGGAGAGTGAGAAAGAAAGAGTAAGAGTGACTCACACATAAAGTGAGAGAGCAGGAGAGAGAGAGAGAGAAAGAGAGAGAGAGAAAGAGAGAAAGAGATGCTCTGATGTTTCTTATAAGGACACTGGTCCTATTAGACTGGGGCTTACCCCATGATTTCTTTCTTTCTTTTTTTTTTTTTTGCATTTTTTGGGTCATACCCGGTGATGCTCAGGGGTTACTCCTGGCTCTGCACTCAGAAACTACTCCTGGTGGTGCTCAGGGGACCATATGGGACACCGGGATTGAACCCAGGCCGGCACAGGCCAGCCGCATGCAAGGCAAACACCCTACCCACTGGGCTATCACTCTGGCCCCTCCCATGATTTTTTTTTTTTTTTTGGTTTTTGGGTCACACCGCGATGCTCAGGGTTTCTCCTGGCTCTGCACTCAGGAATTACTCCTGGCGGTGCTCGGGACCATATGGGGATGCCGGGATCGAACCCAGGCCGGCATGGGCCGGCCGCCAAGGCAAACGCCCTACTCGCTGGGCTATCACCCGGCCCCCATGATTTCTTTTTAACCTTACTTTCTTCAAGGCCCTTTCTCTAAATACAGTCACACTCCAGGTTAGGGCTTCAACACTAAAGTTAGGGGTAGAGGAAGTGAGGGGTTATGACATTCAGCCCATCAGCTCACCAAGCCCCAGTTTCCCTATCGCTCACAGACACCTTTTTAAGAGTACCTCAGAGGGTCCCCACGGCACAACACCAGATGAACCTAACCTGTGACTTGCTCACTAATCCATGCCTTCTGGTCTTTTCTTCCTCCCCATTTACTAAACTTCCTGAACGCATCATCCCGGTTAATGACCTATAAACCAAGATCATCTCTCAGGGTCTGCTTTCAGGAGCACTCAGATTGGAAAACTATTTCAAAGAATCAGTGATGTGAAAACTTAAGTCATGCCCATGGAGAGTCAGGTCTACTTAGCCTGCTAAAAGCAAAGCAAAGTTAATTACGAAGGCAAATATTGATGTTTCTGTTCATTTTATCTTTCATATCCAGGAAAAGAAATATTTAAAAAGCTTAAGATTTGAGAGGCAATATAAATAAGAAAAATATCATTTTCTGACATAAGTATTGTGATATTCAATTGGATTTAAAATATGATGAGTCCAGTACGGTAGGGAGGGTGCTTACCTTGCATATGCCTGGCTTGGGTTCAATCCCTGGCACTACATGTGGTCTCCCTGCGCCTTGCCAGGAGTAATCTCTAAGCATACACCCTGAAATAAGTCCTGAAAAATGACGGATGTGGTTCCCAAACCAGAACAATAAATTATGATATTTAAGCCTGACAAACTACCCGGGGTGTATTTCATAGGCCAAAAACAGTAGCAATAATGGACCTCATTCTCAATGAATGGAGAGATTACTGGTGCCCGCTCGAGCAAATCGATGAACAATGGGAAGACAAGTGATGCAAGTGAAGTGATACAAATATATATTTATGACGAAGGCTTAGGCCACACCTAGCAGTGCTCAGGGGACCATATGCAGTACCGAAGATCAAATTGGGGTCAGCTGCAGACAATGCAGGTGTCTTAACCACTGTCACATCTCTCCAGCTGTCCAGTTTTAAATACTGTTTCCTCATCATTAATTAGACCAAAGTTGTTGAGATGAAAATAAATACAATTTCTTCCAAGTTCCCTGAGCAGGTGGCATGTTTGAAGAGGAATGAAATATCTACAGCCCTTCTCACATTTTCTTCTATGCATCGTGCTCCTACCATTCCTCATAAAGAGAAGCCTGGTTCTCCTCCCTGCTAATCTTGGTGGTCTGTGACTACTTGATCAAGGATCTAGACAGGAAAAGGACTCTGTGGGGTTGGAGGCTGGTTGCACCTTGTTTACTGGAACATTCATTCTTGGTGTCCTGGATCAGCATGGAAGAAGTCTCTCAGCCTGTGCACGTAGTACAAAACAAGGCCACCTGTAAGCCCTCCCATGGACAATCTTGATCTTTGAGCCATCTTAGCCTGAGTCAGACAGAAAAGCAAATGTAACTCCAGGTGAGCCCACCTATCACTGTTAAGTCAGCACTCATGTGAAACTGGTGGAGCTGTGCTACAGAGCAGGCACAACTCACTCCCACTCTCTCTGAAATCCTCAGCCATGGCATCTGCAAGCAGAATCAAAGCTTCCAATTGCTATACATTTTAAATGGTCTTTTAATGCACAATATCAATGGCTATAAGTCAGGATACAGATTATTTGTTGCGCAATGGGGGCATAACTTAGAAGGCTAGAGTGCAAGCCTTGAACGTGCTATGCCATGAGTTTAACCCCTGTAACCACATGGCCCTAAGCACCTCTGTGTGTTGACTCATGACTCCCAGCAACATCGGGCATTGCCACATCGCTGGCCCAAGTACTGAATCATCATGCTCACGTAGCCTGGCAGTTTCCCAACACACCTGCTAAAATATTAATTCTCCTTTCCTTTTTGATATAGCTAAACATTGTAAAGTTGGAAATTTAGAAGAAAAGCAAAATTGAAAACAATAGCAAGTATTCCAGCACATATCTGCTGCAAAGAGAGAGACAGGAAAAACAGGGCCAGAGATTGTCAGCCCTGGCAAAGTTGTACCAGCAGATGGTTCCCAGGGTTCATGGTTGGTCGAGAAAGAATGGGATACTTAGGCCCAACACGTCACAGTTCATTAGAAAACAGTTCCCAGTATTGCCATCCCCAATAGCATGATTCACTTAGGTAAAGGAAGGACCCAGTTTTGTTTCATCCTTTGCATTGAGTTGCAAAGGTCAAAATAAATGAAGGGAAAGGGTGTGAGTATAAGGTTCACTAAAGATGGAGAACACTACAGGCTGTTTAGTAACCAAAGGAACAGGCTACATTCAGTCTCCTTAGTTACTGGGTTGTTTTTTTTTTGGGGCCACATCCGGCAATGCTCAGGGCTACTTCTGGCTCTATACTCAGGAATTACTCCTGGCAGTGCTCGGAGGACCATCTGGGATGCTGGGGACTAAACCTAGGTTGGCTGCGAGCAAACCCTCCCCACTGTGCTATAGCTTGGGTCCCAAATGTTGTTTTTATTTTTATTTATTTATTTATTTATTTTTGGTTTTGGGTCACACCCAGCAATGCTCAGGGGTTACTCCTGGCTCTTTGCTCAGGAATTTCTCCTGGCGGTGCTCGGGAACCATATGGGATGCCGGGGATCGAACCCGGCCGGCACAGGCCGGCTGCGTGCAAGGCAAACGCCCTACCCGCTGGGCTATCGCCTCCGGCCCCAAATGTTGTTTTTAAATATGAGCAAAACTACTGAATGAGACTAGGGAGCAGGTCTTTAGAGATAGAAGGTCCACCTTTCTGTAGAGCATATAGCAGTCTTGAAGCATATAGCAGTCTTGACACTCCCAAAACATTTCCCAGAAGGAAACTATCCATGCAAAAGGAGTAATTCAGAGAACTTTTTTTTTCTCTTTTTAGGTCACACCCAGCAAAGCTCAGAGCTTACTCCTGGCTCTTCGATCAGGAATTACTTCTGGCGGTGCTTGGAGGACCATGTGGGATGCCAGGGATCAAACCTGGGTCGGCCACATGCAGGGCAAAGGCCCTACGCACTGTGCTATCACTCTGGCCCCAATTCAGAGAACTTTCACGGGACACTTAAAAAGATCCAGATAGCAAAAATGTGGAGTCAAAATGAGGCTAGCAAAAATGGGGAGTTGTTCAAACCCCTAATCCCAAAGGGTAAGTGATATCAATTACAGTTAAATCGAGTGGCAGCCTCTTAGTAGAAGCTTTGATTTTCAAAAATAGGATGAAGTATGAAAGCAACTAGCTGGAAAACCCCAGGAAGATAAGTTCTGTACTCTTGCTCTTTTCTACCATTCCTTGTGGTGGGGGAAGCATAGGGCAACACCTGGCGGTGCTGAGCATTTGCTCCTGGCTATTCACTCAGGCTTCACCATATATGGGGCCAGAAGTTGATCCTGCATCCAGCTGTGCGCAAGACAAGTGCCTTATCTACTGTAATTCTTTCTCACCTACCATCACATTTTTATGTTGATTCCAGAGGGACCAGACCCACAGAGGCCTTCCAGAAGAGAATGAAGAAAGTGGGAGATCAGAGACCGGATCCAGAGGAGCAAATGTTAGGCACGGAGTATACCATGTCATCTCTATGTCCAGCATGAGGAGGGTGAGCGATTGGCTAGTAGGAAATAGGTTTGGCTATTCAGTTTTCCTGGATCCTCTCCCCACTGTAGAACCAAAACATCAACTGCTGGAAACTTGGTGCAACAGACTGGTATGGACACAAGTCATGAAAAATCTATCGCCCAAAATAGGCAAATCTAGATTTCATGGATATGAAACCAAATATAATTGTTTCATATCATTCACTCATCTCTCTAGAATTTCTTTCTTTCTTATTTTGTTTTTTTGCTTTTAGGTCACACACGGCAATGCTCAGGGGTTTCTCCTGGCTCTGCACTCAGGAATCACTTCTGGCGGTGCTTGGGGGACCATATGGATCGAACCTGGGCCGGCATGGGCCAGCCGCGGCAAGGCAAACGCCCTACCCTCTGGGCTATCGCCCCGGCCCCCTCTCTAGAATTTCTTAAGCTTAGCACTACTGCCATGTTGAGTGAGATAATTCGTTGTTGGGGGACTATCGGGTATACCGTGGGAAGCCTAAAGCAACGTCTCTCGATGTGCCAGTATGTGTCGCGTTTACCTTGAGCACAGACCTCTAGCGATGCCTCTAACCCTTCCGCATTTTCTCCTGGGCCAAAATTAGCTTTGATGAAGAATTACTAGTTGAAGAAATAGTTAATCCTCATCATGTGGCAGATGCAACTTTTCACCTCCTCCGTCAGGCTGTACTGGCGGGTTGTGTCTTTCACTTTCTCTGACCCCACAGTGTCCTGAAGGAGGTCAGACATTAAACATGTTCACAAGTGCTTACTTTAAATGAACAGTTATATTTAGTAGATGATCTTGTTGATGTTTTTCAAGTAGGTGCCAGTTCCAAAATAGAATTCATAGACCTGGAAATATCAGGCTGTTACTGGCTTTAATTTTGTAAAGCCTAGGTTTTCTCACCTTCAATCCCCAAGTACCACAAATCTGTAAGCTGTAAAGTAAATAACATCTCTTAAAATATGCAAGTTTGTGTAGAATGTTGAAATACATGCAGTGTTATTACCACTCTTACCAACAACTCATTTGAATGAGGAAAGGGGAAAAAGAAAGAGAGAATTCTGTAAAAGAAAAGGAACTTTCTCCCAGTAGGTAAGGATGGTGAACTTTTTCATTTGTATCAAGCACTCCACCACCATTAAATAACTCCACTGTCCCACTGTCTTCCCGTTTATCATCGATTTGCTCGAGCGGCCCCAGTAACATCTCCATATGACATGTCTCATGCAAGTAGAGCCCAAGGGCACCTGCCTGCTCCAGGAACATAAAGAGCCTCAAACCATTCCATCAGGTCATGGGAATGAGGTCTATAATTGTTACTGGTATTTGGCATATCAAATACGACACGGGTAGCTTGCCAGGCTATGCCGTGATTAAATAACTCCCATCTTATTTATTCATAATTATGTTGAACAAATGGATAGTTCTTCTTTTTGGTACCATCCAGACTAGAGCTGGATGGACTACTGTAGTCATTCGCAGTTGTTTGCTGATTGGCTAAGTGATGAGGTCGTAGGAACACGTAGTTCACTCACATGTCTGGCACCTGGTTTCATATTCATGGGTGTGATAGAATTACTCTGCCACATGCCTTTCATTGTCCGGCAGGCTAACGTTGGCTTATTCACGTGATGGTAGAAAACTCTGCAGTCCCTAAGATTAATCCCCTGTAGTTTTTTTCTTAAGTTTCTGCTTGCAACTTATTTGTCACTAATTAAATCAAGCAGGTCACCTAGTCAACTCAGATTCAAACTGCAAAAAAAAAAAATTGACTCTTGATGGGAGAAATTGCAACCTCCCTTCACTTCCCTTCCCCTAAACTGTCACTGTATATGAGAGGTGGTAGTGGTGAAGAGAGGGTGGAAAATTTTAAGTGATTTTTTTTGCAGACAAGCCCAGTAAAGTTCACCATGTTTGTAAAATGAGTTTATTCTACAACTACCTTAAATCTACCATGTGACCTGCTAGCAATAAATACACAACTCTAAAGATGCTGGTAGGAAACAATAGAGATATGATGAATGATAAAAAAAATATGTAATGAGGGATTAAATCCTTCAGAATTTCATTAGAAGTTAGCTATGTCTTGATATTTCTGGAATGAATGTTTTCCCAGATTGTTTCAGAAGGCCTGGCAACTTTAAAAATTCTCACTGGAAAAATATGACAAGCCAGATCCCACTGCCTGATAGTCATAAATGTGTCCTTTCCAAGATTTAGATTTTCAACACAGTGTGTCCTAATGGTCACAATCACAATCACAATCTTCCCGTTAATCATCTATTTGCTAGAGCGGGCACCAGTAATATCTCCATATGTCCTGTCTCATGCCAGTAGAACCCAATGGCATCCACTTGCTCCAGGAACATAAAGAGCCTCAAACCATTATATTAGGTCATGGGAATGACCTAATATAAATGTTACTGGCATTTGGCATATCAAATACAACACGAGCAGCATGCCGCTTGCCGTGCGGGTGGCATACTGTTGTAGTCACCTCTGAATAAAGCATTTATTGATGAACTGCACGACCACTAGTGGCCGCACGAGCTGGACTGTGATAGTCTGGTCTGCTGGGTGGAGTTGTGACGAGAGGGAAGTCCGGATGTGGAAAATGGCGGGCCCCATGGAGTAGGGAGGGTGGTCTGGCTCGTTGTGAGGCTCTGCTGGGTGGCAGGCCAGGGCTACAACCCGCCATGCCTCCCGGGTGCCTCCACGAGCAGCTGGGCACAGGGAGAGCAAGTAGCAGCTCTGTCCCATGTCTGAGAGTCTCTGGTTCAGCATACCTGGGCCGGATTGAAAAAAAAAAACTGCTGCAGGGTGGCTGTCAATGATCCGGGCTGTGATAGTCTGGTCTGCTGGGTGGAGTTGTGACGAGAGGGAAGTCCGGATGTGGAAAATGGCGGGCCCCATGGAGTAGGGGAGGGTGGTCTGGCTTGTTGTTGTCCTAATGGTCTTTGGGTAAAAATTAAATATAAATGACCAGAGCTACTTTTTATTGATTACTGGCTATGACCATAAAGTTAAGACCAAATAAGTAGAAATCTGTCTTCTTTAGGCAAATTTATTTTGGAGTTCTTAATAAATTTATTTATTTGTGGTAGTGTCAAGGAATAATTTAAGGGGTTCACATAAATGAGGCCTGTGCTATCACAGCTATACCCACATCCCCAAGGAGACACACACAGACACATGCACATTGTTGTTTTATGACCCACATCTAATTTTATATCACATATTTTTATGTCAATCCTTTTTGTTTTTAAACTTTATTTAAACAGAATGATTTACAAAGTTGTTCACAGTACACTTGTAGTTGTCTCAAGTATTCAACATTCCAGCACCAGTTCAACCACCAGTGTGTCCTTCCACCACCAAAACCCCTTTTTCCCACCAACTTCCCACCCCCATGCCTGCTCCCTTAGCAGGCACTAATTATATTGCTTATTACAACATATATATTGCAATGGTAATGCTAAAGTCATGGTCTTTTTATTGTATTGTTATATGTGAATTGGTCCATCTGTGTTATTGCTTTCACTTATTGAACTTATAAAAGCGGTCTTCTACTCACTTTTAAAACAAAGATGTTCATGTTAATTTCTTACAGCTATTCAATACTAAATCCCAAATCCACCACCACTGTAACTATGGACAACAGTTATTTCAAATCCTCGCAAACTACTTTGAGCCTAAGCAGACACCAAATAATTTATTTTATATTGCTTCTTAGAGTTTATTTGCTAAATATGGTCTAAATACATTCTTAGAGAAAGTTAATGAGGATTATTCAATTTCATGCTGGACTCATTGTGCCATTAGCCCTTTGTATAAGAAATTACTGATATGTTGTTACAGAATAGGCATTGTGACTACATAAATTTGCTATTGGTGCCTTACACTTTCACTCATTAAATATACTGTGGCACTTGTTATATTAGTACACCAAGTTTGAGATGTTTGAGTTTGAGATGCGCCCCAGGAATTCCAGAGACTGTAACTGAGTTATTTGTCTCTTTCAAGATTTACACATGAGTCTCTGGATCGTGGCCATAGATGAGACTACTTTGATGCCCGAAGCAGTTCATGGGTGTGACCACCAGGCCTTCCGAGAGATGGGAGGAGGGGACCCATCTCTGACTCTGAGAAAGCCTGCAGAAGTCAGTCACAGACACCTACATACTTGGGGTGGGAGCAATAGCCCAGCTGGTAAGGTGTTTGCCTTGCATGTGGCCAGCGGGTTCAATCCTCAGCATCCTACATGGTCCCCGAGCACCAGGAGTAACCCCTGAGCATTGCCGGTTGTGACCAAAAAAAAAAAAAAAAAAAGAAGCAAACCCTGCATACCTGAAATTTTCAACAGCTTCACGAAAGGGTGGGGATTGTATGGCCCACATCTTGTGGTGCTCAGAGCTTTTTCTGATCTCCACATTACCTGCTATACTTTTCTCCAGTCCTGAGGGCACTTATTTTTTAATTAAAAAAGAATATAAACTTTCTAATAGATCATCATGAAATGACTGTGTGAACTCTAGAGTCAGAGCTCAGAGTTCTAATCCAGAATTTTCCAACCATCTAGATCTTGGATTACTTACCCCTATGTGTGTCAGTTGTCTTCTCTTTAAAATGGGATACAGGGACCAGAGAGGTAGCACAGTGGACAAGGAGTGCTCCCTGAGCACAGAGTAAGGAGCAAGACCTGAGCACCGGCAGGTGTGCCCCAATAAAATGGGGCACAGAAATAAACAATGCTTAGTCCTTATAATTATTACAAGAATAATTATTACAGAATGTCAATACTTCTGAAGTGCTGACTTCTACTTGGGATGGAACCAATTGTTAAGTATTAACCATTGTTAATAAAATACTCAACCATTGTTAAGTATTTTTAGATGTGTAAGTGTATCATGAAAATGATTATTTATCTCTTGCCTTCATCACAAAAGTCATCAGCTTTTTCTTATTGATTAGCAGCAGCAGTTCAGGGGCCAGAGGGGAGTGAAGCAATACTCAGCCTATTTGCAAATCCCTCCCCATCATCTAACAGTGTCAGGAAGAGCCAGACAGTGTCAATACGGAGGAGTAATAAAGTCAGGATTTTAATCTTCTGTGCTTTTCTTCATCTACTCTTTCCACCAGTTGTGGATTTTTTTTCAGTTAAATCACGTATTAGTAATAAAGTGTTATGAACACCACATCCTGTAGCCATTGCGATCCACGCGTAGACTTTCTTGAGTTATCAAAAACACAGCGATGTTCAAAAGATTAGTGTCCGATGCAATTTAAGAGACATTAACTGATGAAAAGATATTGTCAGTTTCCTCCTGCACATTCTTTGAATGAATGTCAAGGAACACAAGGTACTGTTAAATGACTATCCAGGGACTGAGCAAATTCCTTGGAGTCAGCAATGAAGCACGTAATTAAATCATACAGAGCTTATTTTTAAGTTGATAAATCACTCGGCTGCCCTACCTTAAATGCCCGTCTCAACCATCAACTCTATCATCCCTCTCCTCTACAGAGTAAACACAAATATTTGCTGAATGAGAATATTCCTCCATATAATCTGACGTCACAAAACATTCAATCAGGAAAGAATATCTCCATGAAGTCTGAGTCTACAGATAGTTTTTTGGAGAGAGACAGGGGCTGAAGGGTTAATATCGCAAAATATCTGGGAAATCTAGCTCAGAAAAATCTCCTTTACAATATATCTCTAATCATAAACATCGTAGTGTTGGGAAAATCCCGAAGAAGTGAGAACAAGAATTTTCTTTTCCTACTGATTGGATATTATCGCTGTCAATCTCACTTTTAACCTGTATTATTTGGTCTGCCACCTCCTTCCTAGTCCCGCCCCAGACCCCTCCTACACACACTAAAGGGGGGTTCCCTCTTGCTTTGCTGAGTTATTGGTCACATTTTACAGAAATAAAATTCAGGACAAAAACTAAGTCTGGGGCCCAAGCGATAGCCCAGCGGGTAGGGCGTTTGCCTTGCACACAGCCGGCCTGTGCCGGCCCGGGTTCGATTCCCAGCATCCCATATGGTCCCCGAAGCACCGCCAGGAGTAATTCCTGAGTTCAGAGCCAAAAGTAACCCCTGAGCGTAGCTGGGTGTGACCCAAAAAAGAAAAAAAAAAAAAAAAACAACCTAAGTCTGTGCTTTAAATGGCAATTATTTCGAGGGTCCCATGACCACGATTTTATAAAATCTATTGAGCACTGGCATCGAAAATCAGATGGGCTGGACATGTAATGCAATTTGGAGACAACCGCTGGACTAGAGCCGTTACCGACTGGATCCCAGGGGATGTCAAAAGATCACGTGGCCGCCCACCTACAAGATGGTCAGACTTCCTTGTCAAGACCCTGAAGGAACGGTTTGAGGCTCTTCATATTCCTGAAACAAGCAGATGCCATTGGGCTACATTGGCACGTGATAGGGTCCAATGGAAATGTTACTGGCGCCAGCTCGAGCAAATTGATGAATAACGGGATTCAAGTGATCAAGTGATCAAGTGATTGAGCACTGAGCTCTCATTCTATGAATTGCTTAGAAAAGATGAATTGTGCTGAAGAAACACAGAAAGTTCAGCTGTGGTTAGATGAATGGGGTTGGGACACGGTTATTCTTAAAATAGGCTGGGGGAAATCAGTCTGATTGAGGCATCTTGTGAAGATTATTGTATTTGTTGCTAAGAATGCCTGTGTCCTACATTTTTACCCACCCGAGTATCCCTATTACTCTCACTGCAACATAAGCACACCCCAAGTTTAGTAACGTAAAACAACAGCTGCTTTATTATGAATCCCATAGATCAGAAATTCAAGAGGAGGGACAGCTTGTGCCTACTCTCCAAGCCTGCCTGCAACCTCATCAGGGAAAACTCAAACAACAGGGAGTGGCTTTATAGCTAGAGCCTGACATCACTGGGGTTTGCTTATTTGCAAGTCTGGCCATACTGGCTGGCTGTTCGCTGGGAGCACATTGAGGCTGCTGGCTAGAATAGAGCACACAGCTTCCCTTTGCCTCTCTTGGGTAGACTGAGGGGTGGTGAATAACCTTTTGCTTATTAATGCAGAACCATGCTAGAGGGAAGTGGGTAAGAGAGAGACAGAGACAGAGCAGAGGTTGCAAAAGACATGAAGGAGGGAGAGAGTGACAGGGAAGAGGGGGAAGGAGGAAGTAAGGGATAGAGAAGAGAGGGTGAAGAGAGAAAGGTGGAACTGATAATTATAGAAGAGAGATAACTTCCTGTTCTAGTTCCTTCCCTTCTTAAAGTCCTTTTATAGCCCTACATCCTGCCCTGGGTCTCTGAATTTTGCCTAGATGTTCCAAATGCCTCTTGTCTCACAAGCTAGGTCTAGGAATTAGTACTATGCTAGCAGTCAATTAGTCCAGAAAAGTACCACTTACGCTCTCAGTAAGCCAGAAAGCTCTATTCTCTCTCATTCTTTATGAGAACGCCTTCTCCAGCACTAGCAGCACAATAGTCTTTCATCTTCCCACAGGTGAATGAGCAAGTCTTTGACTACCTTCCAGAATTCACAAAACCTGCCCTAAAGACTAGTCTGGCATATGGAGCGAAATGTTTTTGATTCAAGACAACCAAGAATGGAACAATTTGGTCCCTAATTACTCTAGCTGGAGCACGGCAAGCTCACTCAAGCTGCTAGATCTAGAGATAAGAGGCAGGAGGAAGGAGTCAGAAAAAGTCAAATATGTGTAAGCAGAAACAGACTCACAACAATCCTGCAAGCTCCCCAATGCCTGCAACTTCTGAATCCTCAGCCCGTAGTTTTAAACCCCCAAGTGGCAGCTCCTCATATGCTTATTGAGAGTGGGCACACCAAAGAACAGTCTCTTTTTTTTTTTAACCAGACTGCCATAATTTATAAATTCTCACGATGGAGTTGTACTACTGGCTACTACTTTGGTAACTTTAGTTACTAAAGCTCAGTAGTAATTTTGGTAACTAAAACAAGCTATATATACTACACAAGTGTTGAAAACAGACTGGAACATATTCACTACTCACTACCACAAACAGCTTGTGACTGTAGGTTTCATTTATGTTGAAGATTCTAAGTCTATTTGGGTGATTATTTTATATATAGAGAGATATGTTATTATGATCTTTAACTTATTAATGAAGATACTTAAGTATTTATTATACATTTATAATATTTTATAACATAAAGCCAATATTTCCTTTTTAGGATTTAGGATTAAGAGACTCACAGACTTAGGGCAGAGCTGCTACCGACTCCCTGTGCCCAACAGATCACGGGGCACCTAGGAGGGATGGCAGGTTCTAGCCCTGGCCCACCACCCCAGCAGAGCCTCGCAAGAAGTCAGACGACACCCCCCACTCCATGAGGGCTGCCATTTTCCACATCAGGACTCCCCTCTCTTCAGAACTCCACCCAGCAGAAGAGCTGATCACAGCCCCCAAGCGGCCGCGAGGTTCATCAATAAATGCTGGAGATCAGCAAGAGTATCCCCCCACACAGCAGAGCCTGGCAAGCTACCCATGTCATATTTGATATGCCAAACACCAGTAACAATTATAGACCTCATTCCCACGACCTGATGGAATGGTTTATGGCTCTTTATGTTCCTGGAGCAAGCAGATGCCCTTGGGCTCTACTAGCATGAGACAAGACATATGGAGATGTTACTGGTGCCCGCCAGAGCAAATCGATGATGAACGGGAAGACAGTGATACAAGTGAGGATTAAGTACATTTTTATACTTTTATAAGCCTAAATAGTTTTGCCCATAAGCTTTTCTTTGTTCTCTCATTACTCTTAGTAAATTATTCATGATATTATTTTTAAAGATTTATAGACATGCAAAAAAATAAAGATATCGCTTTAAGAAGAAAAAAATCTTTTTTTGGTTTTTGAGTCATACCAGGTAATGCTCAGGGGTTACTCCTGGCTCTGCACTCGGGAATTGTGGGATGCCAAGAATTGAACATGGGTATGCCTCATGCCCTACCTATTGCACTATGGCTCTGGCCCCCGGAAGAAAATTTTTCAACTTAACAGTTTGTGAAATTTTATGAGTTTAACTTTATTCATCTATATGTGCATAGATGTTGCCACCTTCACAATAAATTTCTTTAAAAAAATCACTTCTAGGGCCGGAGCTATAGCCCAGCAGGTAGTGCTTTTTGCCTTGCACGGCGGCCGGCTCTGCCGGCCTGGGTTCGATCCCCGGCATCCCATATGGTCCCCCGAGCACCGCCAGGAGTAATTCCGAGTGCAGAGCCAGGAGTAGCCCCTGAGCATTGCCGGGTGTGACCCAAAAAGAAAATAAAATCAATTCTAGATATCTTCTTCTTGGTAAGTCACTTGGCCTCTTACAGCTACAAAGTAGTTGTCAAAAGCGCTTATCATAAGCACTTCTACTATGTTCCTGTAGCAAAGAAGAGGTTGGGAATTGAGATTAAGCCCTCCAATCTACTGCTTCAGGAATAAGGAACTGCTGGAATAACTGAGGAGGCACCAATGTCATTTCCCAGAAAGACACAATATAGGCTTGGAATAGAAAAAAACACAGTGGTAGATTTTCTACTACAATAACTCCTCCGTGTTGTTAATGACACTTTGCTGCATGACTCTTGCTCTTGCCTCCATAAAGTGAATTTGTTTTTCCACCCTTTGAACCAGGACATGCTTTGGCCAATAGGATAAAGGCAAGAATGACTCAGGCAGTGCCCTGATAAGTGCTTGTACATTGAGTCTTGCTCTCTTTCTGAGAGTTGGAACACTTAAACAATGTATGAATCTGGTGAGGAACTAAAGAACCCCAGGAAGACAGCAAGATACCACCACCAGCCAACCATATATGTAATTGAGGGCTTTTTATTTTATTTTGAGTCACACCGGTGATGCTCAGCGGTTACTCCTGACTCTGTAGTCAGGAATTACTCCTTGTGGTGCTTGATGGACCATATGGGATGCCAGGGGTCGAAGCCAGGTTTACCATGTGCAAGGCAAATGCCCTACCTGCTACACTATTGCTCCGGTTCCTTTTAAACCAGTGAGTCCCTAATGTTTACAGCTATATGACTGAAATCCAGTGAGATGAGCATATCTGATGATTTTTCTACTGAGAATTGTAGGCAAATCAAGATCCTGATGGAAATATTCAGTTAACTGACATTGGTGTTCTGCGATCATTTTTTGATCTGGAGCTGGAGATAACTGGGAATTATTAGCACATAAGTATCTGCAATTATGAAAGGGATGAGATAGCCTTGGGGCTACCTCAGGAATACAAGTGAGAGGGCAAAAGAAAATGGAAAAGGAATAAGTAAAAAATTTCATAAGAGGCCATAAGAATTTCCAGGAAAGAATTTCCAGGAAGAAAGAATTTCCTGTGTGACAGAAATGTTAGGAAAGATGAAGCTAGAAAAGAGAACATAGAGATTGGCAATTATTATGTCATGAGGGATCTTGACCACTGTGGTTTCAATAGACAATAGAGACCAGAGGTCAGACTGCAACAGAAGCACAAAGTACTGAAGAGTAAGTAGGAGGGAGGGAAGTAAAATGCTTTTTCCTGGTGTTTGGCTTTTGTAGGGAGGAGAGCACGGAAGTTTCTAGAGGAACGCTCAGTCAAGGGAGATCTGAGCCTTCTTGATTCTTTCAAGAAAGGGGAGGCTTAAAAATATTTAGAAAGCATTGGAATGGAGAAGATGTGAAGTGTCATGCTAACCATTTGGGATTTGTTTCCAGACAAGAAAGCTTCATTTAAACCAAGAGAAGGAGTATCATACAACAAAGAAAGGAAGACAAGGGGCCGGAGCGATAGCCCAGCGGGTAGGGCGTTTGCCTTGCACGCGGCCAGCCTGTGCCGGCCCGGGTTCGATCCCCGGCATCCCATATGGTCCCCCCGAGCACTGCCAGGAGTAATTCCTGAGTGCAAAGCCAGGAGTAACCCCTGAGCGCCGCCGGGTGTGACCCAAAAAGCAAAAAGCAAAAAAAAAAAAAAAAAAAAAAAAAGAAAGGAAGACAAGAACTCTCAAATGAAAAAGCAAGAGAGGTGGGGTGAATAAAAGGATGGCGTGAATGAAAGGGAGAAGGCTACAAATATAGAGACGGGACGCTAACCTTCCCATGTTGGAAAGGACCCATTTCCGCTGGGTTATTGGAGGAGCTTAGAGAAGCAGAGGACAAGAGTCTTAAACACAGATAAAGGTTGGAAGAGTCTCCACTCCTAGGGAGAAGAGGAGGGGCCCTGGGTTCAGTTCAGAATGAACCAGGATGCTCAGATCCATCCACAATCACCATCTGTGCAGCTGTGTTTCATTCAGTAGTGCCTGGAAGGGACTAGAAATGTAAATACTGTCCTCAGCCATAAGGCTCCCAATTTTATTCTTGCAACACAAGCCTATCTTAGTTTTCTGATTATATTCAGAGGCAGAATCTCTTATCTGTTCCCTGTAATTCGCTATCTCATTATTTGTAACTGGGGACATGGCATTTTTGGGCAAATATTATATTTTTAGGCTTTCTTTGTAGCTAGTTATGTCCATGAAACCAGTTCTGACCATGTTCTGACCATAAACAAGTGCCAGAAATTGTCTGTAAAAGACTAGTGATAACCATCTTTCTTTCTGTCTCCCGCTGGCTAAAATGCAGGAAAAAAAATGTTTTGGACCCAAACTACTATTTAAGATCATGAGAAAGAAGCTCCATGTTTCCATGGCAAGGCAACAAAAAGTTTTAATCCTGGGTAGTCATGGAACCAGTATATCAGCACTGAACAAAGTACCTCTGGGCATCAATTTTATGATGCAAAACCTTTTATCATGAGTTCTACCAACTTGATGTAATATTGATTCCAGTTGTCGCTGTCTTCCTCAGACCCTGTTTCACCTTCCTTCAAGGTATTTATTCACTTATTTATTCTAGTAGCCCCAATGGTAGTCAGGAGCCACTCCTTGCTGTGTGCTCAGAGACCTCTCCCAGTGGTGCTCAGAAACCATACATAGTACTGGGAATTGAGCTGGGGTCAGCTGCCTACAGACAAATGCCTTAACTCCCTCTGCTTTCTTTCCAACCTCACGGTCTGTTTTAAGACCTACCTCATGTTTTAAAATAGCATTGGCTCTACTACTGAAAATCTCTGATAGAAAATGGTATTTGGGAATTTCTGTTTGTTTTACATCTTATTAGCTTGAACATCTATCTGTCTGACTCTCCGACTACTCTTTTTTTTAGAATTCCATAATGATCCTGATACTGTTAAAGCCGTACCATCAAATATTGTATCCTAACGAATTTCTCAGTACTTATGAACACTTATTAAGTTCCTTCTATGTTATTGGAAGTGATTAACATCATGGAGATGCAAAAATCAGTATGACTTGGGGTATTCCATAAAAATATAACATTCCAGGGGAAGGGAAGAATATGAAAGCAAATACCATGATAAAAAATAAAAGTGAGGGGGTCGAAGAGAAAGAACAGCTGGTATTGCCTTTGCATACAGCCCACCCAGGTTGGGCTAGCACCACTATGGTCCCCCGAACTCTGTCAGGAGGATCCCTGAGCTCAAAGCCAGAAGCTGAGTACAGCAAGGTGTGACCTCAAAATAAAATAATACAAAATAAGTGAGACAGACACATTTTGCTAAGTATGGGGAAGCAAAAAATATTCCAAAGGATTTCCTGAATTCACCAGAGCAATTTAGAAGATTAAAGTTAGAAATTGTGAGCCAGAGAGATAGTATAGCAGGTAAGATGTTTTCCTTGCAGGCAGCCAACCTAGGTTCAGTTTCCAAACCCTCCTAGGAATGATCTCTGAGCACAGAGTCAAGAGTAAGCCCTGAGTGTAGCTGGGAGTGGCCTCAAAATCATCCACCCTGCCCCCCAATTTAGAACTTGAGTTTTCACTCCAAATATTTTTGCCACAATATTAATAATTTTTTTTTTTTGCATTTTGGGTCACACCTGGTGATGGTCAGGGAGTTATTCTGGCTCTGCACTCAGGAATTACTCCTGGAAGTGCTCAGGGGACCATATGGGGTACCGGGATTGAACCTAGGTCATCTGTGTGCAAGACAAATGCCCTCCCAGCTGTATTATCTCTCTGCCCCTTCAAATCAAATCAAATCTCACTTATATCAAAATAGAAATATGCACTTTGAAAAAAGCAGGAGTTCATTTAAGTTTGTTCATTGAGTCACCACGTATCAGGTGGGATTACAAGTGGGGAAAAAATCCTGATGTGGTCCTTCTGCAGCATTGGAACTGTACAAACGTGAAAATGTGGCTTCAACACTTCAACATTTCCGGGGAGATTTGTGGTGCCCAGGAAGGATATAAGGATATAATTGTAGCATTGTTCCTGGTTAGGGAGAGCAAGAAGAGGAGTGGGTAAGGAGAGAAGGTAGAGGGTGACCTAGTCATGACGAGCACCCCGAGGGAGAGAGAGAGAGAGAGAGAGAGAGAGAGAGAGAGAGAGAGAGAGGTCCTTCAGTAGGGCAGAATAAGAGCGAAAACAGTCCAGAGAGTTCAGTGGAGCTCATCAGTGGAGAGGGAGTGAAGAGATGGAATCTTACAGACCATGTTACAACTTTATCTTCTGAGAAACCAACGAAGTGCTTTAGTTTCACTCGATCCCTCTGTCTGTCAGTTGAAGAGTGGAATATAGCAGGAAGAGCAGGAACCAGGGAGACCAGTTTGGCTGCTGTGGCAGCAATCCAGCTGCCGTAAGGACAACCAGGCTAGGGTGTGTTCATGGAAGACGTCCTTAGGAGGAACTGGCAGAGGCTCAGGTCTGGGATGTGAGGAAACAGGTATCAGGGATCGTGGTTGAGTTTCTGGTTTCTTCACCTGAGGGATAGTGATATTATTCAGAGAGCTAGGGAAGAAGACAAACCAGATTTGGATATAAGGATATGATAATATGAGTCCTTACTTATTAATTGTGGAGGTGACATTAGCATTGTTTATTTTGTTGAGGTAACATCATTGGGGTTTACAAAACGTCCTGTTTTAGGGGTGCAGTGTCACCACACCGTGTTTTCACCAATGTGCCAATGTTCCACCACAACAGCCCACTGGATCCCTTCCAGAATAGTCTGCCTTAAATCCAGTTTTGAACTGGTTGACTTTGAGATGCTTTTGAAACCTCCAAGTGAAAATGTCACAAAAGGGGAGCTGGAGGTTGGAGTGGGGGTGGGGGTGGATCTAGAAGTACCAAAGTGAAAACTGCCTTAGATAGAGATGTTGTCAGTTATTTCTCGGTTAGTGCTGGTGCCGGAGGCAGGAATGGGATTGCTGAGAGAGCATGAATAGAGGGGTAAGAAGGGTAAGCGTTGTTTTGGCCACAGCACTTAAAGTACACGTAGGGGGAACTAGCCTATAGAGGAGACAGTCAGACTGTCTAAGGAGGAAAAGCAGGAGGTGGGTTAGATCCTTGAAAGTCAATCTGGAATGTTCAACAGAGCTCAGCACAGCTGAGGGAACTCATCCACTAAACTCCTATCAAACACAAAGCAAATTTTTAGAAAATTGTTGTGAGGGCCACACTTAACAGGGCTTAAGAGACTCTGTGGTAGGAGTGGCAGAAGTCAGAGCCTTACACACGCGAAGTAAGTGCTCTAGTGCAATGCTGATCTCTCAAAATGTTTCATTGGAATCGGAAACGTGAAAGGCAGACTGAAAGAATCTGAGAAGTAAATGGGAGGAAAGAAAATAGTGATATAGTATAAATGACTCTTGAAAACCTTGACTGTGAGGAGAAAAGTTCCAGGTGAAAACTAGAGAGGAATCTGGGTTTGGGGGAGTATTTGACCCCTTTAGAACATATACATGAATAGACAGAGAAAACAGAAAATTCATAAACATAGAAATTTAAGATAAAATTGGTATCAAGTATCGGGCCAAAACTTTTTAATAATTGGGATCCCTAAAAGATATTTCTAAATTATGAAGTTGAATTTATATTTTCACATCATGTTTAAGAATAAGGTCCAAATAAATTGTCTATCTAAGCATGAACTCCGGATTCCTTCACTCACTTGAGTGAGACATGATATTCCAAGCATAGCTCTTTCGATTCCTCTCTGGGAGACCCGAATAGCATTCTCATCCTGCTTTCGTAGGGCCCAGGTCTCTGAGGCGTATGTTAATGCAGGGAGAACGGTGGAGTCAAAGAGATGTGCCTGGAGCCGGAGGTTCTTTGTCCTTTTTAGCTATTTCTTCGATGCCTTTGAAGGCATTCCATGCTGCTCTCTTCCTCCTGCGCAGCTCAGGTTTTAGGTCGTTCATCATGTTGACTTCTCGACCTAGGTACACATAACTGCTGCATTCAGAGATGTTTGTTCCATTGAGAGTGAATGGGGCCTCAGGAACTAGTTCATTTCTCATGAACATAGTTTTCTTCAGATTCAGCTGTAGACCTACCTTTCCACATTCTCGGTCAAAGTCAGCCAGCATTTGTGCCGCTTGGCTAATGTTTGGTGTTATTAGAACGATGTCATCAGCGAAGCAGAGGTGGTGTAGTTGCCGACCATCTATCTTCACTCCCATTCCTTCCCATTCTAATTGTCTCATGATGTTCTCGAGGGTGGCACTGAGAGTTTTGGTGAGATGGTATCACCCTGTCGAACCCCTGTTTTGACATCAATGATCACTTCTTTGTAGAATGGTGAGATCCTGGTGGTGAATCCGTAATACAGCTCACGAAGGATCTTGATGTATTGGGTTTGAACACCCTGTTTGACAAGGGCTTCGATGGACTGCTTCAGTCTCCACAGAATCAAAGGCTTTCTGTAAATCAATGAACGTGAGACAGAGCGGCATCTTGTACTCCCTACAAACCTCAATGAGCTTGGTTACTGTGTGGATATGGTCGATTGTGCTGAATCCTTTCCGGAAACCTGCTTGCTCGCATGGTTGTCCTTCATCTAGTGTTCTGCTAATCCTGTTCAGGATGACTCGTGTAAACAGCTTGTAGATGACAGACAACAGGCAGATGGGGCGATAGCTGCCGATGTCGTGAATATCTCCCTTCTTGAACAGTAGAACTGTCCTGCTGGTTTTCCATTGGGAGGGCACCTTGCATTCAGACAGGTAGCGTGTGAAGAGCCGAGCTAGTGTATTGATGAGTACCAACGGCAGATTCTTCAGGTGATCGGGTCTGACTTTGTCTGGGCCTGGTGCTGTTCCCTTCTTTTACCGACTGAGATGGCATGTCGGATTTCAGAAGGGAGAACGTTGGGAATGACATATCCATCCTGTGGAATTTGGTATGTGGGCAGGTGGATGTGGCTATCAAAGAGATTTGAGTAGAAGTCCTGGATAATCTTCTCCATTGCCTTTCTGGAAGATGTGATAGATCCATCAGGGCGCCGGAGGGCAGTCATCTTGGTCTTATAGTTGGCGAAGGACAGGCGGGCAGTGCGAATGCTTTTCCCGGCTTCTGCTGCATCTTCCAGTATTTCTGCTCTTCTGTCTTTGTGGTCTGCTTTTATCACTTCTCTGCACTGTTTAGCAAGCTTGGACGTTAGCATTTGGTCTCCTGAGGCTCGCGCCTTGCCACGTTGGCAAATGAGCTCAAGAGTTTCTGAAGACAAGCGTCCTTTTTGTCTTTTCTCTCTGGCATTCTTCGCACAATCATGGAGGTGCTGAACCAGTCGGTTGTATTCTTCATCGATGTCATCAATGATGGTATCTTCCCATGTTGCCGCAATGGTGCCAAAAGAGTTCCCAGTTGGTGGTCGCTTCTGGGAGTTCTCTTCTTAAACATTGCAGCTTTTTCTCCCGTTGCGGGAAGTAGAATTTTTGCACAAAAGGAGATGGTGGTCCGATCCTGTCTGGAATTTGGGGGACGACAGCAACATCCGGTCAGACAAAACCGTCGATTGAAGATGATGTGGTCAATTTCATTGTGGAACTGTCCGCCAGGAGATTCCCATGTCCAACGTTTAGCTTCAGCCTTCTGAAACTGTGAGTTCCCATGAATAGTCTTGGTGGACATGATGAACTCAGATAGTCTCTCACCCTGTTCGCTCCATTCTAGGCCATGGGTCCCGATGTGGAGTTCTTCAGCCGATCTTCTCAGTCCTATCTTGGCATTAAAATCACCGACTATGATCTTGTAGAAGGTGTGATCTTTTTATAGAACTCCTCCAGTTCCATGTAGAATTTCTCAATTTCATCTTCTTTGTATGTGGATGTTGGTGCATAGACAATGAAGATAGAAATTGCTGGCAGTGGGCCACATCTCCTCAAGTGTAATCGTCCTATTCGGTTTGTTAGGCATTCAAATGAATCAATGTTGATGGCCATGTCCGTGTTGACAAGGACACCAACACCACCGACACCTCTTTCATCACATGTTCCAAGGAACAATTCTTCTCCGGTTTCAAATACAGCATGATGCGACTGACGCCTCCCCGTCTCAGTCAGACCAATGATGTCGTACTTGATCTTTTGCGCTTGCACCATTAGATCCTCAATATATGCTTCCGATGCCAGCGCACGTGCATTGAAAGTACAGACAGTCATTTTAGTCCTTCTTCGCTTTGGGCAGCCTAGGACAGCCGTGAAATTTTATCAGGCACTGCTTGTTTGCCTTTCTTACTGCTGCCATATTAAGGGCTCTTTTGGGGTCAGGAAAATAAACATTTTTGTTACTGGATTTGGCATATCGAACACGCATCGGACAGCTTGCCAGGCTCTGCCATGCTGGTGCTATATTCTCATTACTTTGTGGGGCTCTCTCAGAGGGGTGGGTAGAATATTTATGGTAATTTGGAGGTAAATTGCACGGCCGGGTGTTTCTGACTCCGCCGCTATTCCAGAATCAGGGACGCTGTCTCGTTTGCCAAGGCATCGAAAATCAGATGGGCTGGACATGTACGCGATTTGGAGACAACCGCTGGACTAGAGCCGTTACCGACTGGATTCCACGGGATGTCAAAAGATCATGTGGCCACCCACCTACAAGATGGTCAGGCTTCCTTGTTAAAACCCTGAAGGAATGGTTTGAGGCTCTTCATATTCCTGAATCAACCAGATGCCATTGGGCTACATTGGCACGTGATAGGGTCCAATGGAAATGTTACTGGCGCCCGCCGAGCAAATCGATGAATAACGGGATTCAAGTGATCAAGTGATCTAAGCATGAAAATAAACCATACAAATTCTAGAAGAAAACATCTGATCCTTGAAGGTGTGGAATGTTATTTCCAACTCAAGAGCTAGGTATAATCTAGAAAAAGC